>JAVYIG010017954.1:0-23467 GCA_035222895.1 Strongylocentrotus droebachiensis
GTCGACCCGTTTTTTGTCTTGTGGAATATTCATGTTGTATCATACTGCAATAATGTTTAAAGGAATGAGGTAATCGTTCATTTATCAAATCAAACACAAAAATACAAATAGATAATTTATGCAATTTAAAAACATTCAACAATTTGAGGTCAAGGAAACAGTGCACTAGTATGAGAACGATGTGGCTTGAAAGTTATAGCACGTACAGCCATCTTTTGAGTTCAAGTGTGATTTATAAGTACTACCCCAAACCTCGATGCCATATTATGTAATATGTGGCTGTATCAGAGCTTTATACAACAGTATCAATATATGTTTAGGGACAAAGTGCCGTAATTTAAAGAGGATACCGACCTTTCTCCATATACACTGTCGCTCATAAAGGTGGAATATTTTAGTTTTACCCCAATTTATGGAATTATTTTAAAAATTATTTAAAAAAAATAGATATAGATAATAGTATACATTCTCAGATTTTATTGAATAATAACTTGCCAATGTGTGTTTTGCGGAACTGCTAAAGCATGTGTATGCTACTGTGCTTATTAACTAGGGGACCTACGCTCTCAAGTCATAAATGACAGTAATGAGGATTAATGCCCCACAAAAGGGCACTAATAAAGCACATCGAAACGGTTTTCATCCTGGGGCCTCACAGTTACGAGGCTATTGTTTTGTCACTGAACCATGACTGTACGCAGCGGGGGCTAGGGTACGTCGCCGCCCCCACAAATACAAAAAAAGAAAGAAAATGCAATCAATTATCAATGATTCATTGTATTTTCCCCCGATCCCAACAGGAAAAAAAATCCTCTGTAGGACCACGCATTATGGTTCAAGGCATGCCCACATAGAGGATTTGTTTATGTTGTGGGTCGGGGCAAATTCCAATGAATTTGTTTTTGTTTTTGCATTTTCTTTGTTTTTTGTATTTGTGGGGCCGTGCAAAACCGTGTCGATGTGCTATATTAGTGCCCTTTTATGAGGCATTGATCCTCATTACTGTCAGTCACTGGCGTACTGGTGGGGGGGGGGGGGGGCTTGGGGGTGCGCCAGCCCCCCCCCCCCCCAAATAAAATTAAACCACGACTTATTTTCAATTTCATACAATTAAGTGAGCCCCCCAAATAAAATTAAACATGACTTATTTTCAATTTCATACAATTAAGTGAGTTATAAATGTTCGTGATATCACATGATTTTCAACAAAATGCGCGTTTCTCCATTTCTGTTGCAAACTGACACATTTTCAAAAAGCCAGGTATAGCATATATGTTTTTATAGTCACTAATGGGCCTTAGTGGCCACTAACAGTCAGGGGCGGATCCAGGATTTGCCGATAGGGGGGGCCTAAAATTTGAAAATCGTGCCGACCGATATCTCGCTCAGTGGGGGGGGGGGGGGGGGGGGGGGGGGGGGGGGGGGGGGGGTGGTAGTGATCATAATTTGTTTTCTCGTATTTGACCTCGAAAATGTGAAAATCGTGCCGACCAATATTTCGCTCAGTTGGGGGGGGGGGGGAGGGTAGTATGCATAATTCATTTTTTTGTATTTGACCCCGAACTTAAAACTTTTTTTAAAATTATTATTATTACAACAACAAAAAAAAAAGAAAAAAAAAGCCAGGGGGGGGGCCCGTGGATCTGCGCCTGCTAACAGTCACGCTAGTTACGCTAGTAGATAACCGTATATCCAGTTTAGCGAAAAGTCTGGATACCCGTATGTCCGGCCTGCGTATTTTTGATTTACACACTAGCGAGGGGAATTTTTCGATTAATTCCAATGAAACCGCTCGCGGAAAGCCTAGACTGTATTTTAAACCTTTACACGTACGTACTGTACTGATATTAGGGACTTTTAGATTTGCGTGGACTGATACGTGTGACGTCCATTCAAGGCAGTGCATTACAAGGACGTCGATCGTAGCATAGACCTATTGTCTTCGTGCGAATCTAAAAGTCCCTATTTTGATAATGTACTGAAATTGTTTTGTCGATGGGTGTCGAGTGAACATGTGTGTGTATGTTCACGCTCGCTGCGCTGATTTCTGCTCTCATATTCAACAGCAAATTGCAAAATAAATACCAATATTTTTGTTTAATATATATTACTGCTCGGAATCTGTTATCGTGTTCAAATGGTTGGAGTGGTATCACTACTTGTTTCAACCATACTTTTTCGAAAGGACGTCCCACCCCTTCTCTCTCTCTCTCTCTCACTCTCTCTCTTTCTCTCCCTCATAACTCTTTCATCTCTCTCTCGATCTCTCTCTATCTCCCTACTCTTTTTATTTGGATGAATCGCTATGACGTTTGAATATATATATCAATTATTGAGTGGGCTTATTGTACTTTCTAATGGATCCCTACAACATGGCAGATCCACTGAGGGGCCTGGCAGAGCAGAATCCAAGGTTGTTCTCGAGTTTATTTGACTTTCAAGAGAGAAATTGTTTTTTTAGAGAAAAAGAGGTTATTTCTAAAATGAAATGAAAGGGCTCTTGAAAGTCAAATAGCCCTTTCATTTCCTTTTAGAAATAACCTCTCTTTACCTATTAAAGACAATTTTATGAAATGGAATGTTCAATCTGAGGGCTTGTTGTGCTCTTCGAAAAGAGCACACAATGGGGGCAGTGCAATTTATACTTCAAGGGATGGATTACAGAGTATTTATCGCTCTTGAAAGTCAAATAGCCCTTTCATTTCTTTTCAGAGATAAACTCTTATCCATCCCTTGATATTTAAATTGCGCTGCCCCTATTGTGTGTTCTTTTTAAAGAGCACAAAAAAGCCCTCAGATTAGGCAGCAAGTAGCAGAAAACGCCCTTAATACTGGACTCAACATTCAATGGAATGACGCCCACATCATTGCGTTTGAAACGCACTTCTGGTCAAGAATGGTAGAAGAATCATCTGCATAAAAAGGATAGGGATTATTGCTATACATTGTTACCTTTCTTCGCTCCAGTGATCTCAAGGCAGCAGACAGCAAGAAATTGTGTAAATAATAAAAGGTCTAAAGGAGTGGTTGTTAGAAGCTTTAACTACATAATACTCACACTCTCTCCAATTTTTGACAACAAATTGGGAACCACATCAATCTATATTTACGGATGGGGTGCAGGGGGAGAGCCTTTGCCGGCAGCCTTGGGGCGGAGCCCCAGGAAGTTCTTGAATTTAAAAACAAATTGGAAATTCAAATTAGTCGTCACAAGCGATAGAAATTGTTAGTTCCTCCTTGAAAGTCACAAAGCCCCTTTCATTTCATTTTAGAAATAACCTCTCTTTCTCTTCTCATGTTTTCCTTCCATCGTTCTCTATTTTTCCCATTTCCATAAAAGAATACAATTTTCTCACTTATGATGGCAAAACCATATCAATATGGCTATGTCATCATGACATTACATATGGCATGTGTTCGTAATTTGTTATGGGCGATGTACTTTTAGTTGTTAATATGTCCCCCTGTGAATAAATATCTGTTCCATTATTTTAAAAATCCAGAAAAATCGACACTTCGAGTTATTGTGTGCACAAATCAAATGGGTGTTATCCTTGGAGTGTGTGAAATGCGTTACGAGTACATATGACATCGCACATAAATGCCACAGTGGCGGATCCAGGGGGGCCGAAACGGCCGCGCCCCCCCCCCCCTATTGGCGGCGCAAAAAAAAGGGAAAAAGAGGAAGAAAAGAAGAGGGAAAAAAAGAAAGGAGAAGAGAAGAAAAAAAGGAGAAGAGAAAAGAAAAGAAAGAAGAGAAAAGAAACAGAGAGAGAGAGAGAGAAAAAAAGTTGAAAATAACACGAAGAACGCCCCCCCCCCCCGAATTTGTGTTCCCAAAATCTCCCAACAAAGTCCGGCCCGTAATACACAAAAATGGGGAAAGAGAAAAGTCGGGTGAGAAAGGGGGAAAGAAAAGGAAATGGCGCTAAGTGACAGTAACGACGAATAAGGGAAAACTGTAATCGGGAGATTTGGGGGCATTCCAGAAGGCTTGACAAACGTTCGTGAATAGAGGGGGCCGGGCCGGCCGCATAAAATCTCGAGCCGCGGATTCAAAGTTAAACGTTAAAAACAGCCCCTGCGCTACAAAGGTCATCACTCTTTAGTGAGCAATTTGAAAAGGGCACCATATTTTGGATGTCTTTTAAATAGAAGCTATATACTCATATAATTTGAAATTAACGGTAGGGCCGCTTTACAACTCTTATTTTGCCCTTCATTTAAATTCAGCTCATACTGACTCGCTTGTTCTTGTATTTGAACTCATGTTTGTAGTAATCATGGACAGGGGCGGAAATCCTGGCCCGATAGGGGGACACGTACCCCAGGAAATTTAGAAATATTGCTCGAAAAAAATATAGCGGAAAAAACGTACATATTGGGCTTAGGGATTTTCTAGAATGCATAATTTCAGCATTCAACATTGCAAAATCTCGCTTGGCCGCTACTCCCCGGCCCTCGCCCGATAACACAAAACTATGATCTGACGCTCCCGGGCATGATTTATCCATGGTTGGTGTAATAGATCTTTCTTTTTCCCCGTTCATTTCTACTGACCTAATTGTGTGCTATTACATTAATGATTGTTTCATTTTCCCTTTAAAGCAGGCGCGTAGCCAAGGGTGGTAGGGGCAGTAAGAGGATATAGGACGAAAAAGGAGCAGACAAGGAAACATTTTTGAAAATTCTGACAAGTCGAGAACGGTACAACGAATCGTCTTCTTTCTCTAATAATTAAATGAAATGTCAAAGCTTCCGCGCTTTGCGCGGGAGGGGGGGGGGGAACTGAATTCAGACAAGGAATAAGAGTCGAGAATGGTACCAACAAAAATCTTCTTCTTTTTCTAATAATTTAATGAAACGTCAAAGCTTCCGCGCTTCGCTCGAGAGGGGGGGGGGGGGAGGGACTCAATTCAGACAAGGACAAAGAGTCAAAAACGGTACAACGAATCGTCTTCTTTCTCTAATAATTTATGAAAGGTCAAAGCTTCCGCGCTTCGCGCGGGCGATAGGAAAGTGACTTTCAGAGTAGAGAATGGAACAACAAAATAATCGTCTTCTTTCTCTAATAATTAATGAAAGGTCAAAGCTTCCTCGCATCACGCGGGCGGGAGGAAAATGAATTCAGACAAGGATTAAGAGTCGAGAACGGTACAACGAATCGTCTTCTTTCTCTAATAATTGAATGAAATGTCAAAGCTTCCGCGCTTTGCGCGGGAGGGGGGAAACTGAATTCAGACAAGGATTAAGAGTAAAGAATGGAACAACGAATCGTCTTCTTTCTCTCATAATTTTAATGAAGCGTCAAGAGTTTACGCGCTATGCGCGGGAGGAGGGAGAAAACTGAATTCAAACAAGGATTAAGAGACGAGAATGGTACAACAAAATAATCGTCTTCTTTCTCTAATAATTAATGAAATGTCAAAGCTTCCGCGCTTTGCGCGGGAGGGGGGAAACTGAATTCAGACAAGGATTAAGAGTAAAGAATGGAACAACGAATCGTCTTCTTTCTCTAATAATTGAATGAAACGTCAAAGCTTCCGCGCTATGCGCGGGAGGAGGGAGGAAACTGAATTCAGACAAGGATTAAGAGTCGAGAATGGTACAACGAATCGTCTTCTTTCTCTAATAATTGAATGAAACGTCAAAGCTTCCGCGCTTCGCGCGGGAGGGGGGGAAACTGAATTAAGACAAGGATCAAGAGCCGAGAACGGTACAACGAATCGTGTTCTTTCTCTTATAATTTAATGAAACGTTAAGCTTTTGCGCTTTGCGCGGGAGGGGGGGAACTGAATTCAGACAAGGAATACGAGTCGAGAATGGTACAACAAATCGCCTTCTTTCTCTAATAATTAATGAAAGGTCAAAGCTTCCGCGCTTTGCGCGGGAGGGGGGGAACTGAATTCAGACAAGGAATACGAGTCGAGAATGGTACAACAAATCGCCTTCTTTCTCTAATAATTAATGAAAGGTCAAAGCTTCCGCGCTTTGCGCGGGAGGGGGGGGGGAACTGAATTCAGACAAGGATTAAGACAAGGATTATCGATTCGAGAATGGTACAACAAATCGTCTTCTTTCTCTAATAATGTCATGAAACATCAAAGCTTCTGCGCTTCGCGCGTAATAGGGGAGGGGGGCAGCGAGCTGCCCGAATATGATTTTTGTTATATCTTTCCTCGTTTATTTTGGTGATAAATACCACTTTTACAAAATACATATTATGCTCAAATTTTTGCTCGCTCGCTTCGCTTGCTAGCCGAATTGTGAAACCAGAAAATTACTTTTCGGACAAGAGGTTATAGCCCCTCCCCCCTCCCCCCCCTCCCCCCCCCCCCCCCGCCCGATGAAAATGTCAAAAATTGTACCGGTATGATGCTTCTAATATGACCTTGTCAGTATTGGTATGTTGAGTTGATAAAACGGTCTGCGCAATTTACAAATTTCCGGCCCCCCCCCCCCCTATTGGAAAATCCTGGATCCGCGCCTGTGCCAGTTGGATATTCCCCATCTAATTACATGTATTGATCTCGATAAAAACAAATATATAACTTTCTCATCAATTCTATTTCCGATTTTTCTAATACTTACACTAATCTCCAATTTTTTTTTCTTCGTCTACTACTATACTAGCTTCCTCTCAAAACAAAATAAAGGCTATCTCGCGAGTCATCTCTCGATTTCAATAACTTCTTGCTTTCCTCATCTCCCAATCTCTCTTGCTTTAATATATTGCCCCCCCCCCCAATCTCCATATATTCCAGTTTATGCACTGTATCTATTCTTCAAGTACAGGTAGATGCAAATATTACCAAAAATCCATTATATAAATCACACTCAGGATACAGCCAATTGACGAGAATTGCTTAAATCCTCATTTTACATGTATCATTAATATATGGTTTTCAATACAATGGCTATGGTGATGAGATGTCTAGGTAAAATGTTGATGTGTTTGTTAAAATGTATTACCATGATGCACCTTCTTGGTTTAAACAAAATTTAATTTGTTCATGCCTTTACATACCACAGTAGAAATCAATATTTTATATTAGGAATAGTTGAGTGTTGGTCAATACTCACATTAGCGAACGAAACTATGATCTAAACATAAAAAACATACAATAAATGTCTAAGAATGCATCATTGAAGATATAAATCCGAAATATTACATTAGAGTGAATTTATATGCAAAAAACCTGTTCGACTGCAAATGATTTTATTTATCAAAAATTTTACTTTCGGGGCGTGTTCAGTGTAATTGTATAGCGCCACCTCTCGGTTAAGCGGCAGCACACCGTGATTTTTCGCCAAGACGACGATCGGATATGGGCGTGCAAGTAATATCCGAACCATGTCTGGTAGCGCTATTGTTTTTGAGCGCGATATGCGAATACTGTATGTGTATGTAGTGCGAGTACGCTCGACCTAGTAGTAGTGTATGTGTATGTATTGTACGTCGTATGACCCAGTTGATTACTTCTACAGTGTAAAGAAAGTGGCTTACTCTATCTATCAACCAATATGTGAGACAACGCAAGGGCAATTTTGCATTTCGTTTGTAGGAACAAAGCTGTGGAATGATCTCCCAGATGAAATTAGATTAAAAACATCTAGGTTATCTGTCCACCTACCTTCTATGTAAATGACGTGCATGGGCCTTCGTTTTTCCTTTTATATTACTTGTCTTCCTTTTATATGTGAAGAGTTTCATTCCAAAAGGAGCCAAATCCACTTTGGGTACTTCTGAGTAAATTGCCTTTTTTATTTCTCCACTTTCCCTTTAGCCATGTATACCTTCATGTTGTTATATATGTTAAAGGTGTCACCCTGCATGGACCTGATTATCTGCCAACAATATTATATTATATGATATGATAAGAAAAAATCTTCCCTTCGGCTTTTCTGAACTTACTAAATTTTTAGATTTTTTATTTTCGTGGATTTAGCTCCTTTTGGAATGAAACATGTTATTGTACCTAAAAAAAATAAAAAATAAATCATATTTTCTCAATAAAGTCACTGAAATTTTATTCAAATTTAGCAGCAAACCTTTCCTTTTAAATAATAATAGTGAAATCACACATAAAAATAACCTTTCGAAAAGAAAGTAAACAACATTATTACAGTTTCATTCCAAAAGGAGCTAAATCCATTCAATTCCAAAAGAAGCTAAATCCATGTTTCATTCAAAAAGGAATTACTAAATCCACAAGATCTAAAAATTTGATAGAAATCAGAAATAACTGGTGGATTTTTTGTCTTATCATATATTATAGGTCCAGAGCGACACCTTTAACATATATAACAACATGAAGGTACATGGCTAAAGGGAAAGTGGAGAAATAAAAAGAAATAAATTTAAAAAAATATAAAAAATTGTTGTATCAGTATACTATAATGAATAACAGTAGTGAATTAATTTAACATCTTACTTGATTCATACTTGTCCATAATGCAGTGTTTTTCAGTATTCTTATTTTGATACTGCATGCAATTGTAAAGTTAAAAAAAAAAAGTGATTGTAACTTCTTGTAAATAAGTTGTGTTCTACAGTGCCTGTGTATTGCATGACCTACGTCAGTACGTGATAACTTGTAAATGTGTAAAGACATAATATTTTAATATAATTATAGTAATGCTAAAATGAAGATACATAACATATTTTTATGGTGTACATTGAAAGCTTTATTCGGCCATAACTAACAGTTAAATTTACACAACATTATTCAGATGAATACAAATTATACTTGCTGTACTGAAGGCAATATTTAAACGTGATGTTGATTCCAACCATTGCATACAAACAGATCATGTGTATTAAAAAAGGCACATTTTTATTTAGCATCTATCGCTATGACAACTTTAACCGTCTTCATTAAGAAGGAGCAATATACTTTATTTTTATACCACAATGTCTTGTTACTTATTAGTTACTGCTTATTTCATCTTATCTTGTGTCTTTCATAAAAACTTGACATTCTCTATAGGCAATGTGTAGATAAGTTTACCAAAGAAAAGTATCTATAACAGTAATGTCTCTACGCCCTTGACAAATATACTATTACCCCGGTCATTTGATTCAGTGCTTGTCCGCACACAATGTTTTGACTAGTACGTGATCATACAAATTTTGCCGAGAAACTGCCTACTAATTGATATATTTGGTAAATTATTATATCTATTTGGACTTGATAGATATAAAGCATGTGTCGCGCACTTGTGCGTAGTCCCATATACATCTTTCTGTGTACAGTGCTTGTAACTTTACCAAGACTGGGCCAATTTTTTTATCATTTCAATGATTCTAGAACCTTGCAGTACACACCAAGACTTATATGCTAGATGATCAACCTTTTCTGATCGATTCCACAACAATCCTTTCACAATGCAGTCGCATGACCATAACTGGTTTTATCTTTAAAGTTTCACATCTTACTTTATATATAAATGCTTTACAAATTGTCTGAGTGATTCTTTTCCTTAATGTGTACGAGTATATATGTATACATACTCCATATCGATCTCAAATCCTGAATCATATCAATTTCAGCACAAAATTAAGTATAGTTAGGTACATGTATGTCTTTCATCTTCCCTAATGCTCGACTATGAATATCACTTCAAGTGATTAACATCCAACATACTAGAGTCAAGGTTTTTCAAACAAATAGCACAGACTTTTCAAAACTGGTCATGTCCTATACGCACACAAAAGACAAATCTGCATTGTGTGTACTGAGTTTCATATGAATCGATCAAACTATTGGAAGTAGTTTGCTCACATACCGGTACTTATTTAACACACTGCACATGCATTGAGTTTTATACTGTTATTATAATGCCTCATCCAATATATACCAAAACTATAAATTTGCAAAAAACCTGGAAAGAATATGCTCCACAAGATTATTAAATCAAAATTGTATTCTTTGTGCAAAGTTTGGTTACCATGGAGATACTTTATCAGACAGACACAACAAATGTGTCTTGCACACCCTCGGGTCCATCAGTATACCAAGTTTTATTACAATTTGTGTGAAAACTGGAAATAGTTTGACCCAGTTTTTTTTACAATAGACCAACAGAAAGACTCGCCTGCCCAACCGTATCCTTATTCCTTTATACCCCCTTTCAAACTACAAAGTAGTTACAGGCAGCAAATTTCTTATAACCTTGAACCGCAATACTTTGGCGTTGAGCCGATTCACATTCATGGATTCAAATGATGCATGAAACCAATTGTTTTGCTGTCTTGGGATCATTATTTTAGTCAGATTGATTGCATTAAACAAAAAATGAAGACTATTTACAATAACATATTCTACAAATATTTCTTCTGTCCATGTTGATGTCCGACATGTTCCGAAGTATAGTCTTTTTCCTGATCGACTGTCACCTCGGTTACATGCACAGTCACTAAAACCAAACACATTGTTGACTCATGGTTGGACCTCTTGGCTGTAAATTTTATAATTACTACCGTAACTTCTTCAATGAATATAGGTTGCCAAATAGATACAAATTGAAGTATCTACCATTTACATGTGAGCAAGCACTGATTTTATCACAAATTATGCATTGTATAAATCACATAGAGCTTTTATACACTGATGTCACAATTTGTCTTTTATATTCCTACATTTCTTCCAATTGTAAACTTGCCAACCTCTTATTGTAATACAATATACAAGTGCCAAGCATGGTGGCTAATCTAGCAACAATAACAATTTATTTCTGGTACATGTATATCATGTGTTATGTGATTTTTTTTCTCCAGATAACCACATCCCCATGATCCCCAGGGACACTCTAGTATCAAGTTTGGTGGTATTTTGTCAAAGGGTCTCTGACATATCAAGAATACATGCTCGTAATGCTAAGCCATGCAATCTTTCACCTCCGGACCACAACATCATTAGCAACCAAATGAGTCCAAAATGTTAAGTTCCAACCAATCCTCAAGATAGCCTAAAAACATGCCACATGGACAAATTAAATCGAGGCGATTAAGAGTCTTGCATGCAATCATGCAACAATGAACCTCATTTGACCTTTGACCTACTTATGTGACCTTCAACTCCAGAATATCATGGAGGCCAATAAAGGGCATCTACCAATCAAGTTTTGTTACAAACAGATGCAGGGTTGGAAAGTTAGCAACCCTTATTGATTTTTGCAGGTAAGATTTCACATTAGACTTCATTCAAATTTGTGTACAGTCACGGAGGATGGACGGAAGGACGCCATTTGGATCCCTTAGTCTCTGCTCGAAAAAAAGCAGTTCTCAAGTCAGACAATCCCAATTGTTCACTACAGAGGATAACATGGATTTCTCTAATCGGCCTAGTCTCCTAGCTGGCTACGATCACATCAACTTGTGGTGGAGGAAATGGTGCAAGCCGGTGCCTTGTGTGTCTAGGGTCATCAGGGAGCAGAACAGCCTTCGAGAACAGTGGTCCTTGGTCCTGTTCTTTGCGTTCCAGTATCGCACCGATGAGTCCTTGTACATAGGGGTAGGTCTTGGGGACCTTCTCCTTCCGGGCCACGTAGTTGTTGGCATGCTTTAACAATACTGCAACATATCTGTATCATAAAATAAAAGAACATGCAAAATGTAACAAGTTGCATTATATGCACACTCATTCTTGTCAATTGGAAATGATTCATATCTCTTAATTTATCAATTTGATATGTTGGGTCAATAATGATCTTTCAAACTACTGTACGTCACTGTGTTCTAATAAGTATATTATTACACTGAATCCAAGCCCACATTTAGGGTCCAAAATCAGCAGCGTGATTGACAAACCATCAGCTTACAGTCCGTAATCTACATAATTGAGATGTGCGTCGTGTACAGGGACAAGTTCTTTAGATGACGTCATATTTTGGCGATTTAAAAGGGGCGTTCCCAGGAAGGACAATTAGATATTTACTAATTTCCCCAAAATTGATAAATTTCATGGGAAAGAACTGCCAATTCGGATTGCCTTGTCCAACTACACAAGGAAAACAAAAAATCTTTTTTTCTTTCTTTCTAATTTCCACTCACTTTGTATTGCCTTGTTCATCAGTCTGGTCGGGCCTGTCCTTGTGTGCCATGTAGTCGATGACCGCTTGGAAGCATACATCAGTATATGGTTGTGGAAACACTCGAGCATGCTGGTGTGCCTAAGGAATTATGAAAACAAAATAAAAACTGATATAAACTAGACATATAATACTTGTTTGGAACAAGTATAGGTGGGCTGGTCAACTAAAATTTGAGACAAAATAGACCAGAAATAAGCGAGATACTGCTAAGAAACAATGTCATGTAGATTAATGATGTGAACGAAATTCACCTTCCTTAGGCATAACACGCAACTTAAGAAATTTCTGATATGTGCCCTTTAATCGTATTTTTTTACTATGATGACGTGATCAAAATGAAAAAGTGTGGTAAATAGGCTCGTAGAGAATTGTCTTAGCTACAACTTATCGAAATTTGGAAGAAAATCGATCAATATTAACAGAGATACAATCAATTTTCCATAATTATGCTGACGTCATAATATGCAAATTCGTATTTTGAGTTCCAAGGCCATTATGATGATGTCACGATACACTTAATGGCCAAATGAGACATGGAATCATATTTCCGACTCATACTCTATCTAAATATGAAAACAAATTGAAGGTCACGGTTCATTCAAAAGAGCTATAAGGGATTTTGTTTTTGCCCATATATGCTATGTATTAAAAGAGCTCGCGCGCACAGACATTTATCTTGAATTGACGCTCATCTTGTTATTAATGGTCATAAAGAGATAAAAATGGTATCAAATTCCTCGAAAAAATATGAGAAATATCATGCAAGAAAAAAAATGGCGATTCTATGTTTTGTAATGGTGTTACGCGCGAAAACGCGCGCGCATGTGCGTACGCGCGATTTTTTATAAAATGCTTTAAATGACCTGAAACGTATGCAAAATAAATTTGAGACGATTTTGAGCATTTAAAAATTTTGCGCGCGCACTGACGCGCGGACGGACGCGCATGTGCGCGTTTTTTGACCTGAAATTGACCGGACTGATATTGACCTTGATCATGATAAATATCAATGAGAAATGGCTTTTGGTTATGAAGATATGGTCATGAGTTGATTTTCAGAAAATTTCACAAAATGGCGCCTAGATGACGTCATCAGTCAAGGTCAAGGTTGAAAAAATGTCTGTGTTTTGTTTCAATGCCTATACATATGTGTGCTAAATTTTAAGACATTTGATCGAGCCATTTTAAAGTTATCTTGCTCACAAAAAAGTGGGTCGAAATAAGAAAAATAAATAATAAATAAATAATAAATAATAACTAGACATATAATACTTGTTTGGAACAAGTATAGGTGGGCTGGTCAACTTAAATTTGAGACAAAATAGAGCAAAAATAAGCGAGATACTGCTTAAAAATTCTTGAAAAACAATATCATGTAGTTTCATGACGTGAACGAAATTCACCTACTATAGGGATAACGCAAATTATGAAGGCCTTTTGACATAAGGCCTTTAATCGAGATTTGTACTATGGTGACGTCATCAAAATAAAAAATGGTTATTACTGAGCTTGTAGAAAATTGTCTTAGCTACAACATATCGAAATTTGGAAGAAAATTGATCAATATTTACAGAGATACAATCAATTTTCCATAAATATGCTGACGTCATAATATGCAAATTCGTATTTTGAGTTCCAAGGCCATTGTGATGATGTCACGATACACTTAATGGCCAAATGAGACATGAAATCATATCTCCGACTCAGACTCTACCTAAATATGAAAACAAATTGAGGATCCCGGTGCATTCCAAAGAGCTATAACGGATGTTGTATAGGCATGTTTTTGCCCATATATGCTATGTATTAAAAGAGCTCGCGCGCACTGACATTTATCTTGAATTTACGCTCATCTTGTTAATAATTGTCAAAAAGAGATAAACATGGTATCAAATTCCTTGAAAAAATATGAGAAATATCATGAAAGAAAACAAAATGGCGATTCTTTGTTTTGTAATGGTGTTACGCGCGAAAACGCGCGCGCATGAGCGTGTGCGGGATTTGTTATGAAATGCTTAAAATGGCCTGAAACGTATGTAAAAAAAAATTGAGACGATTTTGAGCATTTTTGACCTGAAATTGACCGGACTGATATTGACCTTGATCATGATAAATATGAATGAGAAATGACTTTTGGTTATGAAGATATATTCATGAGTTGATTTTCAGAAAATTTCACAAAATGGCGCCTAGATGACGTCATCAGTCAAGGTCAAGGTTGAAAAATTGTCTGTGGTATGTTCTAATGCCTATACATATGTGTGCAAAATTTCAAGGTATTTGATTGAACCATTTTAAAGTTATCTTGCTCACAAAAAAGTGGTTCGAAATAAGAAAAATAAATAATAAATAAATAATAATAAAGGCAATTTTAACAAAATTATAAGGTGGTCTGTATTAGATACAGCCCACCTAATAAAGGCAATTTTAACAAAATTATAAGGTGGTCTGTATTAGATACAGCCCACCTAATGATAGAGCATTTCATTATTTTCATACCACAAAATCAATATTGAAAATCCCATGTCATACACATGAGCAAATGAGATGCATTATCTTGACTTGCTGATATGTCCCAATTTTATAGGTCATAACAGAAAAAGAGCTCAATCTTGCAAACATGTACGTAATGAACGCATTCTCATTAAATTCCTCTCAATTTACAGAGCCTTTCATACATGTATACAGATTCTTACCTGAAGCGAGCAAATCAGCAGAGTAGGCCAAGTTCTCCATGAATTTGCGGTCAAAGGTGACTTGTACTATTCACCTGCTAATTCCCCTACTGCTGCTTGGAATTTCTTCGCTGGGGATGGATTGTGTTGTCTGTTCTTCATATCTGTAAAAAGTGAAGAAATGAAAGTCATTCACAAAGTAAAAAACATTCAGATTTTAAATCACCAAAAGAAATAATTTTGAAGATTGCATTCTCTAATAATTATCACAGCTAGCCAGATTTGGAATTTGCATGACTAATAACTGATGCATTGGTTCTCTGTCATGTATGTGAGGTCGAGACACTCTTTGGTAGAGATAAATATAGATGAGACAGTCACATCTCAAGCAAGGTATAGTATAACCTTGTCGACTTTTAAAAAGAGCAGGATGTTTACCCGGTTGACTAGCCCTGCACGTCATCATTACAAAGAAAGTTGCAGTCGTAACGAGGGACATTAAAGGTATTACAAAGTTTTTGGAAATTTTGAAAATTGGGTGGATAGTGATTCTTTACAATTTTGAAATATTTGGATATCCCTGTGGAGATATTATAAGCACTAGAAAATGTAGCTCCTAAAACACTTCTGCTTTCGAAAAAAATTGAATATAAAAATTTACCGGTGCTCTCAGTAAATTTTGATAAATTTCAAATAGCTAGCGCCTACAGTTGTACAACGGTAGCTGCTACCATAAAAATCTCGGAATACATGTATGTAGTTGTGGTTTATAATTTCAAAACGGTAATAGCCAATCGGTCAATTGTAGCTCGTTGTATAGCTTAATTAATATATTGACCTTGAGAGAGAGTTATACCACATAAAGAGATTATTATTTACAATTTCATCACTTTAGACTTGATTTCAACCGCGACAACGTTCACTGAATATTGTAGGATGGCATATGCTTCCAATATGTTCATTTGAACCAAATTCATGACCCCATACCAAAACTTTGTATTACCTTTAAAGTAAGCTTACATGTAGCTTGCATCTCGTAAGAATTAGTAAATCGGTTAAATCATTATTTCCCTTCATAAAGGACAAAGTGTTCCCTTCTTTTGATATTCCAGATTAAAGCAATTAAATTTTCTAATGATTGGGCAATCGATCTGGCCATGAATATTTCAAGCCACGTGCCGCAGCCATAGCTCGTTGAGCCAGTGGAATCCAAAAGCTGCACAGCACGATATGCAAAGCGTGGAGTAAGGGTATTTTCAAACTGTAATTGTTCATGATCCCTTGGGACTAGAAAAAACTCGGAGGCTCACTTCGTGAAATTGGTAAATCTCTGAGTTACCATGGAAACAATGTTTAAATCGCTGTTTTGATCAAGATATTCTTAGAATTTTTGGGGTGAGCTCCTTTACTTTAGGGAATATGGAGAAAAACCTGCTCTTTCATATGACACCTGTCACACCTCACTTCTTGAGTATTAGTCACCTTCATGATCACGAGCAGTATTGGTTTGAATCTCATTTTGGTAATAAAAACATCATTGACCAATTTTGCAATGCACATGGACTGAATAGGGATGTGTGCAATCTATATGGGAAGGATTTTAGCGCACAAAACTGAGTGCGCGATCAGACACGTAACACCCTAGTAGTAGTAGGCTTACATGTAGTTAGGCATTATTGCAATGACGACCTTCGTCATTGCCTTGTTTTCGTTCACATTCTGCCCCATTAATATTCTCCTTTTCCTCCTTTTCCTCCTTATCCTTATCGTCAGGAAATCGCATTCGTTTTGCACGTAGTGTTTGTGATTCCTAGTTAGGTGCTTTCCTCATGTCCTTTTCCTTTCAAATTTCATAGGCATAGTCTCTAACATCTCATCAAGGTCACTACATTCTTCGATTTTGGGAATCACTCATGCATGACCGTCCAGGCGCCATTTTGTCCGTTTCTGGTCCATTTTAAGGCCTTTATATCTTCCTTCCTATCTCCACTATCCTAATTCCTACAAACTTCTAACAAATTCCTCTAGATAGTCTGAGAGATGTTCTTTCATCTGCGACATATGACTTGACCTTCAAAATGCCATCTTCATACTCGAAATTCAAATCTAAAACCGACTCCGTCAAAAATCTCTCAAGTTCTTGAAAAATGGACCCCTAAATAATCTAAAACTGCCATAACTTTCTCATATAAATTCCGTTTTGTATTTAAATCTCACAGTATCTTTATCTCATAATTGCACATAGCCATGCCAAATTTCACGCTCCAATGGCTTTGCACAACATAAATAGCGCCCTCTAAAGTTCTGGGAATTGGCTTTCTCTCTGTGGCCGTATCTCCATAATGGCTTGGCAAACCCGTACCCTTTTTTGGATTTAGATACTTGAAGATATGCCCTTTCCAGCCATATACAAAATTATATACCCTATCACTGACCAAATTTGAGAAAATTGCCCTCCAAATTCGCCATTTTCAAGAAAATTGAGAAATAACTTCAACTTGCTCTAAAATGGCGATCGTTATACCTACATCAATGAAACTTTGCAGACATATGTATCGATATACGTGACAACTGTTTACCAAGTTTGGTAAAATTCGAATATGTCAGCGCAAAGTTATCGCCAAAAATGATGAATTTACTATGGATTACGTAATAGCGCGTTCAATGCGCGCAATACATTGCGCGCAGATAACAATGGTGTCAAACTGACCGCAATGAAGTGCCCTTTCGGATGATACCAAGTATTATATATGTTCACACAGACAATTGTGAGTAAATCGCATTTAAACAAAGGTCACTACACGAATTCCGCCGAGTTTCGCCTATGACGTCATTTTTTCAGACTGCTTTTCGCCCCTTAAACGTCCTTTTTTTTCCTTGATAATTGGCAGTGACATGCCGAGTTCTAATACGCAGGGCAACTCGTGGCCGGATTTTTTTTAATTGGTCAATTGGGCCATTTAAGACGCCATTTTGTCCTATAAATCTATTTTACATCACGTGTTTCGATAGGATTATCATAGAAAAAAAGAGAGTTGTTTACAATAACAACCATGAAATTCTCTTTCTAATGATACCAAATACGGCCCATAAAGAGAGATAAAGAGAGAGAGAAAAAAAAACAATTTAACTCCGGTCATAATACAGATTCTGTACGTTTTCCGCCCATGCATTACACGCATTGTCTATGGGGCATATCGGGTTCACGCTTTTGGCCCCCAGAACGAACTTGATTGCAATGTCAAACATGCACCAAATCCCATTGGTTTGTGCACGCAGTGCTTGCGAGCCCTTTCTAGGTTCTTTCCCCTATCCCAATTTCTTTCAAACTTCGTAGGCATAGTACCATCCCATCAAGGTCACTGTTGATGCCTTTCTTTCGCCCTACCTATCTCCAATATCACAGAAGCTACAGACTTCGTGCAAATTGCTCTGGATAGTCCGAGAGAAGCTCTTTAGTTTGACACGTAGAAACACGGCGTCATTGCACGCACATCGTTGTGACACGATTGCATTTCTAGTTGCAATGACGAACCTTCGTCATTGCCTTGTTTTCGTTCACATTCTGCCCCATTAATATTCTCCTTTTCCTCCTTTTCCTCCTTATCGTCCGGAAATCGCATTCGTTTTGCACGTAGTGTTTGTGATTCCTAGTTAGGTGCTTTCCTCATGTCCTTTTCCTTTCAAATTTCATAGGCATAGTCTCTAACATCTCATCAAGGTCACTACATTCTTCGATTTTGGAAATCACTCATGCATGACCGTCCAGGCGCCATTTTGTCTGTTTCTGGTCCATTTTAAGGCCTTTATATCTTCCTTCCTATCTCCACTATCCTAATTCCTACAAACTTCTAACAAATTCCTCTAGATAGTCTGAGAGATGTTCTTTCATCTGCGACGTATGACTTGACCTTCAAAATGCCATCTTCATACTCGAAATTCAAATCTAAAACCGACTCCGTCAAAAATCTCTCAAGTTCTTGAAAAATGGACCCCTAAATAATCTAAAACTGCCATAACTTTCTCATATAAATTCCGTTTTGTATTTAAATCTCACAGTATCTTTATCTCATAATTGCACATAGCCATGCCAAATTTCACGCTCCAATGGCTTTGCACAACATAAATAGCGCCCTCTAAAGTTCTGGGAATTGGCTTTCTCTCTGTGGCTGTATCTCCATAATGGCTTGGCAAACCCGTACCCTTTTTTGGATTTAGATACTTGAAGATATGCCCTTTCCAGCCATATACAAAATTATATACCCTATCACTGACCAAATTTGAGAAAATTGCCCTCCAAATTCGCCATTTTCAAGAAAATTCCGAAATAACTTCAACTTGCTCTAAAATGGCGATCTTTATACCTACATCAATGAAACTTGGCAGACATATGTATCCATATACGTGACAACTGTCTGCCAAGTTTGGTAAATTTTAATAACGTCAGCGCAAAGTTATCGCCAAAAATGATGAATTTGCTATGCATTACGTAATAGCGCCTTTAATGCGTGCAGTACATTGCGTGCAGATGAAAATGGTGTCAAACTGACCGCAATGAAGTGCCCTTTCGAATGATACCAAGTATGGTATATGTTTACACAGAAAATTGTGAGTAAATCGCATTTGAACAAGGGTCACTATACGAATTCCGCCCGATTATAACACTTATCGGCCATGACGTCATTTTTTCAGACTACTTTTCGCCCCCTAAACATCCTTTTTTTTCCTTGAAAATTTGCAATGACATTCCGAGATGCAATACGCAGGGCACCTCTTGGCCGGATTTTTGAAATTGGTCAAGGGGGCCATTTAAGACGCCATTTTGTCCTATACATCTATTTTACATCACGTGTTTCGATAGGATTATCATAGAAAAAAAGAGAGTGGTTTACAATAACAACCATGAAATTCTCTTTCTAATGATACCAAATACGGCCCATAAAGAGACGTAAAGAGAGAGAGAAAAAACAATTTAACTCCGGCCATAATACAGATCCTGCACGTTTTCCGCCCATTCATTACACGCATTGTCTATGGGGCATATCGGGTTCACGCTTTTGGCCCCCAGAACGAACTTGATTGCAATGTCAAACATGCACCAAATCCCATTGGTTTGTGCACGCAGTGCTTGCGAGCCCTTTCTAGGTTCTTTCCCCTATCCCAATTTCTTTCAAACTTCGTAGGCATAGTACCATCCCATCAAGGTCACTGTTGATGCCTTTCTTTCGCCCTACCTATCTCCAATATCACAGAAGCTACAGACTTCGTGCAAATTGCTCTGGATAGTCCGAGAGAAGCTCTTTCGTTTGACACGTAGAAACACGGCGTCATTGCACGCACATCGTTCTGACACGATTGCATTTCTAGTTAGTCATGTTTTTATTTTTGTATTTATTTATTTTCCACATACTAGATCTATGGGAAGGATCACCCTTTTCAGCTAAAAGTTGGTCTTCAAAGGGGTAGTTGGTACAGGTAGGTATTACCAACTAGTATATTAGCAATAGCAGGCTAATGTTACTGTAGTAATTTATATAGACTAGACTATCAATATCATGATTCATGAAATCTGAATTAAAAATCCAAGACCAAGGCAAGATATAACAAAACGTAATTTGCCGATTCCATGCATCTATTCTCTAGACTAGATCAAATTAAAACGGTAGGCCTACCCAGTGCAGTGGGGCGTATATCATTTCAACTTACCTCTCAATGAGCTGGCATAGCCATATAGGGCCTATTGCATCCTCTAGTCTAGACTCGGCAACGAGACAGCCGCCTGCAGCTGCAGCTCGCGTCCCTGGCCTTGTTCACAGCCACTCCCGCGCCTCCTCCGGCCCGGGTGGTCGAGCTGCCATTGCTTGTTTCTCTCTTCCTTTTACCGCCTTAGTCTTATTCCGATTTAGCGTAGCCTTAGCCGTGTCCCGTAGCTTAGGCTTAGCACTAGCTGAGTCCGAGTCGGCCATCGTCCGTGACCTCATCATCCTCCTTTTCCAATCTCGATCTCGTGTTGTCGTATTTCAATCAAAGCTTGTCTAGCGTTCGATCGGCGCCGGTGATAATCTGATCTGAGTTGTGTGTGTTATACGTGAAGCGTATTGCATTGGAATTGATCAGCTGTAGGCTGTACTAACTAGCGCGCGGCCGGATACCCGCCTGCTAGCTGCTGTACCAACGAACTCAAACCTCTACTCATTGTAAATACGCTGGTTGTTAAATGACATAGAGGGAGCTAAACACCTAAATTCAAAAAATAAACCGTCGAAAGTCAAAAGTGATGTCCGGACGTCAAACACTTTTATATAATGTTTTGAAAGCAAATTGCACAACAATTAGAGCATTTGATTTGGAATTATTATCATCTCCCATGTTTTTTTCGATGATCTTTCATATGGTACTGAAATAAACCAAATCTGTTTTGGAGGGGCACTTTGGAAATTACCAACACTCAACTATTCCTGAAGATTATAAACACAAACAGGTTCCATAACCATTCAAGTGTTCCAAGAAAAAGTTAAGCAAACTTCGTCCTCGGTGTAAATTCACACTAGCACTAGCGAGCTCTCCGATCCAGTCTAGACTCTTCGCTTTGTGGATCGGGGGGGGGGGGGCAAAAGGCCCTTGCCTCTCTCCCCCCTCCTCCCCCGCCCCCGCCAAAAAAAGAGAGAAAGAATGGAAAGGAAAGAGGAGAGCTAAAAGGGAACAAAAAAGAGGAAGAAGAAAAGAGAAGGGTGAAAAGAAGGAGAGATCAGTTGCGATTAATCCCGCCAACAACATGTCGATCGGGGGGGGGGGGCGAAAGGCCCTTGCCTCACCCCCTACGAAACCTAAAAGAGAGAGAAGGAAGGGAAGGGTAAGGGAAGGGGCAGGGAAAGGTAAGGAAAGAAAGAGAGAAAGAAGATAGGTAGGGGAGTTTACTTGCAATTTTTCCAGCCAACAAGATATAGGGGGGGGGCAATGGCGTACTGATGGGGAAGGGAGGGGGCTTGGGGGGGACAGATGCCCCCCAAATAAAATTCAAAGTGGTTTATTTCTAATTCGATACCGGTGATTTACAAATGTTGATGAAATGACATAATTTTCCGAGATCTTTCCTCAATCTTTAGTAAATTATACATTTTTTATGCGTTTGTTGGGAAATTGCAAATTCCTGAATAAAGAAAGAAAGAATAGTGACCTGCCTTTGTCACATTTAAATTCAAACGTGGTTCATTTCTAATTCGATACCGTTGATTTACAAATGTTGCTGAAATGACATAATTTTCCGAGATTTGTCCTCACTTTTTAGTAAATTATACTTTTTTATGCGTTTGTTGGAAAATTACAAATGCCTAAATTTACAGTCAGGCAAGAAATATGCTTATTTAGAGGCCTACATGCAGGGGCCGCAGAACGACGGGGCCCTGGGGCCTCGAGCTCCGCCCCCACTTTTTTTGAAAAACTATACTAAAGAGAAATAGAAAGAAAGAGAGAAAGAAAGAAAGAAAGAATAGTGACCTGCTAGTGACACAAAATAATGAGGTATCAAAATATGCTCATCTGACCGTGATTAAATGCCTAAATCCCCTGAGCTTCCGGGGGCTCTGTCCCCTGGTTTCCACCTAGGGCCCTACGGCGGGCCCCTGGATGCTAATCTAACGGTAATTTAATGCCTAAAAACCCCGAACTTCTTGGGGCTCCGCAACTGGACCCCACGCCAATTAGTGTCCTGCCAGTGTCACAAATAAGGTATAAAAAAAAATGCTCATCTGACCGTAATAAAACGCCTAAAACCCCTGAGCTTCAAGGGGGATCTGCCCTTGGACCTAACCAATGGCCCTAAGTCAGGCCCCTGGATATTTATCTGACAGTAATTTATTGCCTAAAACCCCTGAGGTTCCGGGGCTCCGCCCTCTGGACCCCACTCCAATTAAGGACCTGCCAGTGTCACAAATAAGGTATCAAAATATGCTCATATGGGTAATTAAATGCCTAAAACCCCTGAACTTCCGGGGGATCCGCCCCCTCGACCCCACAAGGGGGCCTAAGGCGGGCCCCTGAATGCTCAATGACCGTTATATAATTCCTCAAATCCCTGAGTTTTAGGGGGGCTCAGCCCTCAAGACCCCACGCCAATTTACACTACGCTCTATACCTGATCGTAAATACTTTAGTCTTCCCCCACCCACTTTGAAAAACGTTCAGCGGGGCCTGCATGTAAGAGTGGGGTGATGCGGATTTTTTTTGTCTGCCAGCCCCCCCCAAACTTTTTTGCTCATTACGCCACTGCTGTCAGTTATGACTTCAGGACGTAGGTTCCCTAGTTGGTTAGCATAGAAGCACACACATGCTTTAGCAGTCACGCAAAACAAACACTCACAAATTATTATTCAATAAAATCCGAGAATGTATACTATTATCTAGATCTATTAGGAATAAATCATTGTCAAAATCATTCCACAAATTGGGGTAAAAATAATTATTCCACCATTACGACCAACAGTGTATATACAATTCAGAATCATCAAAAGATGAAAAGATGATTGTAAACACTAAAGCGAATGGCAAATCACACAACAAAGTTACTCACGGTTGACAACTGCTGATGATAAAACACATCAAACAAATAAAAGTTGACTAAAAACTCCAAAGGTCGGGAAAAAAATAAGAAAATTAGTATTCTGATGAAGAGCGACATGGGCAGGCAGCAAAACGGC
>JAVYIG010017955.1:0-23464 GCA_035222895.1 Strongylocentrotus droebachiensis
TACATAGCTGACTGCCTGGTTCGTCGTCCTCGAGTCCGAAATACCCGCTCATCATCATCCATCTGGATCACTCAGTGTCTCTCTAAGAAACGTGCTGGTGAATTGTCTTTTCCATCGGTTGCTGCAAAACTGTGGAACAGACTACCTACTGCTGTGGAGACGGCCTCATCTGTTGACCAGTTCAAGAAACTACTCAAGTCATATCTATTCTGCTAGACATTACTTTATTACCAGCCTACATATACTTTACTGATCTCTGAGAAGTGTCTAACTTTTGTTTTTAAGTGGCCCAAACATTGTCGAGCGTGTGTGCAGCGCTTTGTAACTGCAAGGAAAAGGCGCTATATCAAATATCTTTTGGATTGGATATGGAGATTTTGCGGCTTTTCCTTCCGCGTTGTAGTGTCATCCAGTATTATAATAATATGCGTATCAGAAAAATTGCTCCCTGGACAATCACCCCCGGAAAATGACGCCCCCCCCCCCCCCCCACCCAAGACAACCACCCGAGGACAATTAACCCCGGAAAGAACAAGTTACTCGCCCCCCTCCCCTGTTCATTAAAGGGGGAACTCTTTTGTTTCGGGGGGTTATTGTCCTTGGGGGAGGGGGGGGGGGGGGGGGGGGGGCATTTGTGCTCGGGGGGTGGTGGTCCTTGGGGGGTTTATTTTCCGGGGGTAACGTCACTTTCTTTAAGGGGTAATCGTCCAGCTTGAAATTGGCCGGGGGTGATTGTCTAGTGGGTAATTGTCCTAGAACCAATAATATGATATTGTTAAGGTATAATTATACGACTCTATTTATTTCCTACATTAGGTTTCTGTGAGACGTCGCGCTGTTTCTAAGGATCAAAGGACTTATAAGGACTAGATTACTTCTCACAGGATAAGATGTAGATAGAGATACATGACATCAATAATGATGAGTATTACATCGAAACTGATTGCCACGACGGCATTCATAGTAGGCCTGTTGTTTCTTGACATCCCTTCATCAACGTCGTCATCACTGTCCGCACCGAGCGGATGGTCATCTACGTGTACACCGATGTGCAACTGCACCAGAATTCCTTTGCGGTTGAAAGACAGTGTTCCCAGACCGCTTTCACATTCCAGTGAGGATAAAGGCAAATGCGTTTGCCAAGGAAACGGATTGATACCTGACGAGTACCTGGATGTTCTTGGGTTGGAGGTGGAGTACGTAGATCATGTTGTTCTTGACAATGGATCTTTTACCAACTATTCCTTCAGTGACTTGTACTTTTTGACCCTCTCGGGAGTCGAGTATATCAAACCAGGTGGATTCAGAGCGGTAGCCGGTATCAAACAACTGGTCTTCAGAGACATGTTTGTTGCCGTCCTGGAAAAGAGTGTGTTCATGCACTTGAATCGACTGGAGGGAATAAATGCAGATAACAATAACATTAACGTTCTCAAGGATGGGTGTTTTGAAGGCCTCGACACTGAGCTCCATAACCTAAGCTTGGCAAATAATTCTATCCAGGGTGTTTCGCGGGATAACTTCATAGGCTTGTCAGTGTTACAAAAGCTGGTTCTGTCAATGAACAACATAGCGCAACTCGGGCCACAAACCTTTGAACTGATGCCGGAGCTTCGAATTCTTAATCTCGCTTCAAATGCAATCGTACGAATCGAGCAAGGCGCTTTTCTTAATCTAAAACTAGAAATGCTGTACCTTGACGGAAACCAAATTCAAGTACTACCCGAGCCTCAGATCGGCATAGCCATAGGGTTTCGCGAAGTGACAGTGATCCTGCGCAACAATCCTCTACAATGCGATTGTCGTATGGACTGGATAAGCACTTGGCAGGATATCGTGGGTAAACATTGCTCGGGCACATGTCAATCACCCGAGAAGTTCAAAGGACACACCTTGGTAACCGCGTACAAAGAACCAATGCCACAATGTAAAGATAATAACTCCGAGATCCATGTTGCAACAGGAAGCATGGCTACTCTGACCTGTCCAATTGCATATGCCTCCTGGGTTGTTCCGGGTAATGTAACTCTCCACAAGACCGGACAGAGCGACGATCATTATTTCCTCACCAACCGTGACTCTCTAGTGGTATGGAACACCCAACTGCAGCAAGAGGGTGTTTACGAGTGTATGACGGAGGATGGAGACCAATTAATGGTGTACAATCTCAGCGTCCACATGTCCGCAGCACGTATTGCAAGAATAACCGTCTTCGGAATCCTTGCCACCATCGCTGCCGTTTCCGCTGTGTTTGCTGTCCGTTATTGTTTTCCTCGATGTCACCGCAGTCAGAGACGAGGATATCAGAGTTTTGAAGACCAGCAACGGAGAGGGGTAGATCCACAACACATTGAAAATATACAAGGAGGAAGTGTTGCCAATCCAAGAAGGGATCATCTCGAGGACGATCTCGACAATAAACCAAACGGCGATCATATCAAACCTGACGAGCAGACTAATTACAAAATTAAAAAAGGATGGTTCAAAACGTTTGGACGCAAGAATTTTTGGGAAAGTAGGCCCAAAAAATAAAAAGGTTATATTCCAACGGCATTTGAGAGATAATACAATTTTAGAACTTCCCTTAAAAAAATGGCTTGAAAATGTCTTTTCGTGGGAAATTTCTTGTAATAATTGTATTATGCTTAAAGTGTATTTGTATACTTATCAAGATAAAACATGAATTATGAAGATACATTTGTTTATACTTTCTGTAATGATATCTGTGATACCTTTGTTTATCGTTCTGTTGGAAATAAAATGAATACGAATCGAATTGAACCGAATTGAACCGAATTTAGCGATCGCAGTCGTTTAATTGAATAGTCTGATTTTCAGACGCTTGTACCGAATAGTCGTACGTTTTGTGCTGCGCAAAGATTCAATCAGTTTAATTTGGGCCATTATTAAAAGTCGGTTATTGGTGTAGACAAATGTTCATGTACCCTTTACAGATCGTTTTATGTATGTTATTACCAAAATAAGAAAGAAGTCAGTCAGTCACTCAAAATAGTGTCTGAAACTAAAAGGTTAACAGGTTTCCTTGCATAATTTGAATACTAGGACACTGCATACGTTTAAATTTCACAGATAGGATATATATGACATATTCACAATTCCTTCAAAGTTCTACAGAATTTGATGTTGGCTGCAGAAAGGATACACTACCTTTAAGTTATCGCAAACTAACGGTTTTGTTTGGTTACATAATTGTTTAACATTTTGAAACAGGATGGCAATTCTTTTTATTGAAAAAACATAATTACCAATGCAATTCTTGATATCGTTGACCTATCTAGAATTTCAAAACAGAAGAGAACTATCATAAGCACAAAGATAATAATAAAATAAGTCTTCGGACCGTGGATCACAAGTTTAGGGGTTCAAATCCCTACCACATTACTGTACCTTCTTTTAACAATACATTAGCCTTGGCCGTACACAATCTAGATTTGTCAAAGTGAGGTAAAGGGGTACCGGCTAGAAGAAATATCTTTAGTGCACCATAAAAAGCTAGGGCAATATGATTTTTTGTTGTATTGGAGATATACATGACGCATTCTATGTACATTGTAACTTTTACATTTTTTCACGTAGTTATCATTTTCTAGATCATGTTTCGAACAATTTTGAGATTCTCTAGATTATGTCTTCATTGAGTAATCACATTCGGAAAAATAAGGTTTGGAATATTTGCAAAATTCTTTTTTTTAATTACAAGGCTTTATAATGAAAATAATTCAAGTTTATGATGTTATCACAGGCTGCAAAATGTAATCATTAAATCATTAGTTATGATTGTCGCTTGTCACAGGTTGCATCTGTTCTATTTAAATCATAGTTTAATATGACCTTGTTTGATCCATAGGCAATAAAGATTCTTTCGATAACACAATATAATTGAGGAAGTTAAATCTCATTTCATATTATGACCACACTTACTATGTATATTAATAATTGATTTTACAACTTTTTAAAACATTAACCTTTGGTATGATATAACAATTCATGATATACAATCGGTTGGTGCAATGTTGCACGAAATACGGTGTATTATTATACATTATTGTGATTTTGAATAAATTTCAATGTATATGATCATAAATGACACTACTACACCTGTGATTCCAAATCAAGTTCATCCACATAAAAATCCCCCCCCCCCAAAAAAAAAAAAAAAAAAAAAAAATCGAAGATCCATCTTTTTTCACAGAGCTAGTTTTTGTTTTTGTTAATTTTTTATTTATATTGTAAGCGCTTTGGTATTACTTCTTTTTATAAAGCGCAGTATAAATTACCACTATTATATTTGTTATTATTGTTAGTATTATCATCGTTATTACTATTATTATTACAATTATCATTATTATTATTATTATTATTATGTTCATTATTATAATTATTATGTTTATCATTATTATTATTATCATTAGTATTATTGTTATCATTATTAACAACAAAAATGATCATCATCATAAGCCTATACATGCACTGTACATCGCAAGAAATGGAATTGCCGAATAAAACGGACATCATGTAGTTCATAAAAGTATCGACTTGCGTTTCACGATTCTATTGTTTGTAAGCTACGGTCACCCAGGTTCGTACGAATCTCCCTGTTAGCACGCATTCCTGAGTTCGTAGAGATTTGTAGGCGGGGCATAGTTTCTAACGTCCCTCTTACGGAGTTCGTACGAACGCCGTTTATTTTATTTCGTTTTTTTTTCTCGTAAGAGTGCCTTGAGTTCTTCTTACGTCAGACTTACGGCCATCTTACGATTTTTGTTCTCGCAAAATGGTCGTATGTGTAACTGACGGTATTCTCAAATCATTCATAAGGAGATCTTACGATTTGTTTGTATATTTTGACGGGTTGCAAAAAAAGCGCTGCATAAATTGTGTACCTGTATGTTCAAAGCTAAGGTCACAAAGGTTCGTTCGAATCTCCCTGTTTTTCCATGGTCTTCCCGAATTTCCATCGTCTGAAAATCGTTCGTACGGCGTTCGTAGCAGTTCGTAATGGCATTTGTGACCGAGGCTTTACGAGCACTTTACGAATGCCTTTATGAGCAGCACATTCGTGTTTTTTTTCCAACACGCTAGGATATGTATACATATCGCAAAGCCACGGTGGTGATACTGCTCCCAGTGCACGAGGTGGAGTCAGAGGTGTAGAGGGGCACAGCTGGCCCGTGCCCCCCCCCCCACAAAAAATCACAACCTATCGTACATATATACAAAGTAAATAAATGCGCCCCAATTCAATGTGTTTTCGTGCCCCTTTCACAAGCTAGCCCAAAATGCACATAGAAATGTGATAAATTTCAGTTTTAACAATAGTCAAGCTTCACCAACCCCCCCCCCCCCCCCATCCTCAAATATCCTGGATTCGTCCTTTTTCTAGTGCATTTTAAATATATTTACGCAGCATCAATATATTGTTTCTCTTCAAGCATGTAGGCCTACACAATGTAGAGAGTGAGTGATTGAGAAAAGCAGTGCAACAATAGGTTTATTTATTTAACGCAAAGCACATAAAATCAAGGAGTAATAACATTTATGACTTCTTGGTAAACTCAACAATATGGTGTGACACTAGTTCGCGCGTGACCTAAGAACGTGGGGAATTCCATATCTCATGAAAAAAATTATCTAGTGACAAAATTTGTTTTGGAATTGGGTGTGAAATTATGAAAATATTGACAAAACACTGGCAATTTTTGCGTCCGTTCCACACACAAAAAAGTAAAGTTAGCGACAAGAATCTAGATATCTTTATTTTGAGAGAACATAATCAAAATTGTAAGTAAAAAGTGATACCAACTGATCGGTTCTAGGACACCTACCCCCGGGACAACCACCCCCGAATAACCACCCCTATGATAACCACCCTCTAGGACAACTACTCCCTAGGACAACAACCCCCTAGGGCAACCACCCTCTAGGACGACTACCCTCTAGGATAACTACCCCCGGAGAACTGCCCCAAATAACTACCCCCGGACAACTACCCCCAGACAGCTACCCCCTACGACAACCATCCTCTAGGACAACTACCCCCCGAAAAACTATCCTAGGGGTAGATGTATTGGGGTAGTTGTCCATACACTTGTATGTAGAAAGCCCAATCATTCGCATAATAAACGCCACAATTGTGGGGGCAATTTTAAACAGATACACCACCTTCTAATGTTCTATTGGCGTAGTAGGCCTAATTGCGTTGTTAGATAAGGTTCACACTCCGCCCCCGACATTCCGGGCGGGCTGTATAAAGAGTTAATTGGTTATCTGTTAATGTATTGAGGACTGAGCTCTTTCATATGTGCAAAGTATTAACCAATAAAGTTTCGTAATCTTCACACCCACGCCCCCGGCATTCCGGCCAACTATTGTGTCTGGGATCGAGCTCTCTCATTGGTGCAAAGTATAAACCAATAAAGTTTCGTAATCTTCACACTCACGCCCCCGGCATTCAGGCGAACTATTGTGTCTGGGATCGAGCTCTCTCATTGGTGCAAAGTATAAACCAATAAAGTTTCGTAATCTTCACACCCCACGCCCCCGGCATTCAGGCGAACTATTGTGTCTGGGATCGAGCTCTCTCATTGGTGCAAAGTATAAACCAATAAAGTTTCGTAATCTTCACACTCACGCCCCCGGCATTCAGGCGAACTATTGTGTCTGGGATCGAGCTCTCTCATTGGTGCACAGTATACACCAATCACGTTGTTACGCAATCTTCACACCCACGACCCCAGCATTCGAGGCGAACTATTGTTTCTGGGATCGAGCTCTATCATTGGTGCAAAGTATGAACCAATCACATTGTTAGGTAATCTTCACACCCTCGCCCCCGGCATTCAGGGCGAACTATTGTGTCTGGGATCGAGCTCTCTCATTGGTGCAATGTCTTTACCAATCACATCAACTTTGCACTTCGTTGCTAATTCAATGAGGAGGTTTTCTATAAATTACTACACTTTTCATCTAAATCTTCAGTCTACAATTTGACTTGTTTTCACGCCGCATCTTGCTCAAGAAATCTCTCGAGTTACCGCACTTCACACCAAAGGCATTACCGTTTACCGAATTATACTATACGTTATTACTTCGCATTTTCTCCAAGCTTCAACGTAATCCAAAATGTCTATTGATAGCATGTCATGCAGCTCTTCCGATTCCGATCGCGAACCTCCCGTTGTTCTTGTACTTGGTCACAGTTACATCAGCCGTCTCAATCAGTACATTGCGCGCGATCCCAAGCGGGATAACCTCAGTCTCGAGAAATCGTCCGTTCTCTCTTTTATGCACGATGTCGGCCACGATCAGCCGGGCAGCGTCTTCTCCGCGTCATCGCAGCTCGATCTCGTCTGGAATCTCTCCCCAGACGCCGTGGTGCTCGATCTCGGGTCCAACGACCTGTGTAATGGGCGGGCGACTACCGAATCGACCATGCTTTCCATTGTCGACCTTGCGCTTCGTATTGCGCGCATACCCGGCGTGCGTCATGTACTCGTGTGTAGCATTATCCCGCGTTTGTTTGTACCGAATTGGAAGCCGAACTTCAACGCCAGTGTACAAGACACTAACCGCCTGCTCGCTAAATTTCTGGAATGTTTGCCGAACGTGCATTTTTGGCGCCATCGTTCTTTTGCGCTCAATCACACAAGGCTTTTCTCGTCTGACGGTTTTCACTTCAACGACGCTGGTATGTTGAGATATTACCGTAGCATTCGCGGCGCTGTCATGAAGGCTTATAAGATGGATTGAGAATCATATGATGTATATTATCTTCTAATTATTTACTAATTCTGCATTTGTAAAGTGATTTTTAAGTGCGTCTCGATTAAACTGCTGCAGCTTGTCTCTGTTTGCCGGTTAGTAATCAGGTGTTGTGCGGTTTATTATTTGAATGAGTTAAATAATAATGGGATCTACGTGTAATATCAAGTTAAAAAACTACGGATACAGGTAATTCATACAGGCCTAATTTATATTGACCTACTGTACACATAGGCATAATCCAGAATGAATTGCATATTTGAATTAGTGAAAACAAAAAGTATAACAAAAAAAGTATTAAAAGATCAACGCGGCGTAGATCGTTGACGAACTCTCTGGCATGATGTAAGAGATTTTTGGTCCCCTTCTCGTTTTTTATTAATTTTTTTTTGCTAATATGTTTATGCTGAATAACTCGATAATAATTATTGTTTAATTCTTTTGGCCTCACAAACAGCCTGAATCAGTTTGTAACTTGCATTTTTAGTTGGATTACAGACGCGCGCCACAAAGCCCCGTTAAAAAAGTCAGTCATGAAAATAGGAAATGGGCATTTGTCGACGGAAAAAGGGCCCCCATCAGATTTTGATAGGGGCATTTATAAAAGGTGAAAAAGGTATTTATGAAAAAGGGGTAGCTTCCTTATTAGAAAGAAAAAGTGGCACGTATCATTGTTGAAAGGGAAATTATCAGAGGTGAAAAAAGGCACTTATCGTACCTGAAAATGGGCAACGACCAGATATGAAAAGGGGCACCTATGTGAATGAAAAAAGGGTACTTATAATAAAGGAAAATGTGCATTTGTTGAAAGAAAATGGGCACCGATCAGATTTTAAAGGGGCATTTATCGGAGGTAAAAAGGAGTAACTTCTCGTACCTGGAAAAGGTCATTTACCAGAGATGAAAAGGGTCATTCGTGAGAAGGGGAAGGGGCTCTTTTCTTAATGGGGGCACTTTTCATTAGGAATCGGGGCTCTTATTACAAAGGAAAAGGGGCACCTGTCACAGTAAAAGAGGCACCTCTCATATTTGGATAGGGCAATTATCAAAGGTGAAGGGGGGACTTATCAAAAATGAAATGGGCAACTTCTCGTACCTGAAAAGGGGCACTTACTATAGAGATTAAAGGTATTACAAAGTTTTGGTATGGGGTCATGAATTTGGTTCAAATTAAAACATTGGAAGCATATGCGTTGCTATAATACTCATTGATCGTCCCGGTTGAAATCGAGTCTAAAGTTATGAATTTATAAATAATAAACTCTTTATGTTGTATAGCTCCCTCTCAAGGTCAAGATATTAATTTAGCTATGAAACAATGTTTCTTGACTAAAATCGACCGATTAGCTATTCCCGTGTGGAAATAACATACCACAACTACATATTCTGAGATTTTCATGGTCGCAGCTACCATTGTACGGCCGTATGCGCTATTTGAAATTTATCAAAATTTACCGGGAGCACCGGTAAATTTTTATATTCAATTTTTCTCGAAAGCAGAAGTATTTTAGGGGCTAAATTTTCTAGTGCTTATATTGCACCCACAGGGGCATCCAAATATATCAAAATTGTAAAGAATCACTATCCACCCAATTTTCAAAATTTCCCAAAACTTTGTATTACCTTTAATTGGACCACCTCCCTGATTGGACTCACGCAAAGACCAATATGATCTCTTTTCATTATTGAACAAAACTGCCTTGAACTTGAATATGTTTATGGACCTGGTAATGATTATGGTGTACTGGTGATTGTGCAAGTTCGTGTATTGCTCTACTTTTCTTCAAAGTAAATAAATTATTCCAACACACGTGAAACTTTGCTTTAAAGCTTCACTGCACTACTTATAGCTACTTGCGCCCTCTATCTAGCAAACAGTGCCTAATCGGTGACCGTTGGCCCCTTATGGTCACCATTTTCTTATGTTAATTGAGAGCTGATTTGATGAGATAACAACCTGTCAGCGACCATGCAGGGAGGTCTAATCACTCTTGGCCAAACCAGTGCAGATAGGCTTTAATATCCTCAGGTACGTATTCAACTTTTAATAATTCAGTTAAACTCCAGCCTACAATCATGTTTAACCAGAGAAGGTTGATCATCTAGTATGTAAGTATTGGTGTGTACTGCAAAGTTCTGGAATCCTGTAATGTGTTACGCGCTATAAAAGAACGGAGTATTATTATTATTATCAAACGCAGAATTATGTTTAAGGAACTACACAAGCTTGTTGCATAAAAATCCATCCCGATTTGTATGATGTTACATGCCATATTTAGAATATTAAGGCATTTGAAGAGCCATGCTTTTCAGGGAACTTTTTTTTATCTGGTGTTCTTCCACACTTGTATAATAACCATGATAATGCTCACAAATCATTTTTCACCTCTTCCCAGAACTCAACCTTCTCTTTAAGGTCACTCTCAACTCAGCGTTATCCTTACTGTTATATTTGAACAAATATAGTATGAATGCTAGTCCCTGTAACCACACACACACACAAAAATTACACATACATGATCACACAATTAGTGTTAGACACCATTGAGCACAAAATGATTCAGACAAACAAACTAATGTCATATTTTTGGGACAAAGTCCAGTATATTTCAAATGTATAATTATGCACACATCGGACATGTACTTCATCATTTACTTCTTTGCATACATTGATGAAGCACAAATGCTGTAAAACCCCCAACCACAAAACTCAACATCAGATATCAACAGTAAGCCAGGCTTGAAAGGGGACTTTCCCTAGATGATAGTTGGGGAATCCCCCCTTCAATAACACAGAGGAATAGTTAGTTAGTTACTCACACCTACATGTATGTGGCCAAGCCATTCCATTCTTCTACTGGGAAGGCTTTTTCCAGGGTTTTTTGGCCACTCAAATCTAGATTGTTATGGATACAATATATATTTGATAGATGTTGAGTATTGTATTTTCTACTGTTTACTCCACCAAGAGTGATTCCCTTTATGATCACAATGGAATAGTATTAAACTGAAGTCAGATTTTATTCAAGACTGAGAAACTGTGTAGTAGAAGTAATCACCAAGTCGATAAATCAATCAATCGTTTTGCTTTTTGAGACTAGTAATACTTTTTCTCAAACCATTGGCAAATAGTGACCAGGTTATAAGGGAAGAATGGTCCCCCAAAATGTAAGATATGTTCTTTAAAACCAATTTCTCTAGTAACGGCTCAGTTTGTGATGAATTTTTATTTCCCCATCATTCTCATCACTGCAATCATTTTCGCTTCATTCTTCCATTTATAAACCTATGCCTTCAGTGACTCGTGCCTCACAAAAATGTGAATAGCTTTGATAGATACATTGTAGATGGTGGATCTATTCACAATAATGTCTGTAATGGAACATTCATCTGTCTATCATTTTCATGAATTTCATAATACACCATCTTTCTTTCACATCTATTCATCTTGTAAATATTGTTGACCTCAATCTTGTTTTCTGTTTCACAAATAAGTAAGGGAATGAAGAGCAAAAACAACCATTGTATCTCTCCCCATACCATCACAGGAAGGACCTCTAGCCAGAAAATATCTACCCATGTGATATATATATACACATTGTATACAATACCTCTGTGCAAATAGAAAATCTTTTATAAACAGAGCTAAATTCTCTCGATTTAGCAAAGAAACTATCCAACGTTTTGAAATCAATCCACACTTCGGTTACAATGCAATGCAAACTTGAACACTATTATTGATGGTAAAAGAGATAGATACCATATCTTCTGTTTAGCGCGAGAAGGGCGTTAAGTCAGCGTAAACCATACGATGTAACACACTTCTGGCTCTCAACAGACGATATCATTGCTGATCAATTACATGCATGAGGGTAGCTCCTAGGCAAAGATATATTTGCACTAATACAGGGAAATTTCCGTTGGTGTATCTCATTCATTAAATCTATTTCTGCATGTTTTTCACATAAGAACACTGGCAAGCAGAATAATATTTTAACAATACTGTTCTTTATTTAACACTTCTATGTTTCAATCCAAGTTAAATTTTGTCTATTGAAAAATACTTCTTTGAATATGTGCATGCTTATAGGTTAAAAACATGAATAACTCTGTATACAAGTATTATATTATTAGAGCATAATAGTCCAGCATGAATTACAACATGTCTGATGCATATATAAACCTCAAGTTGAAACCATTTTAGAAGTCACCTACATAGCAGTTTACCTTCAGATTCAACATGCTTATACAAACTTTGCCCTGCGTTTTTTTCTTCTTCTTAGTAAGTGTTTCACACATAAAACAAGAAATACAAATTGATAAAATCGCTTCTCTATAGACAATACACATTCCAGAAATTTTCAGATAGAGGTTATGGAGCCATTGGTCGGTGGCTATGAGGCTGCCTGGACCTCTTTCATCCTGTTGAGGGCGCTGCCCGCTTGGAACCACTCGAGTTGCGTCTCGTTGTAGGTGTGGTCGAGGAGGATGGTGTCTGAACTGCCGTCTTTGTGCTTCAGTACACACTCAACGGGCTGCAAATTTGAATGGAGAGGACATAAATAGTGGTGACTACAACAGAGAAATAGATCTAAACATGTGAAATGGATAGACTATGATGATTAAGCTTTAGTTGGCTTATTACATACAGGTGCACTGAACTGATTGGTAAGTTTGACCCTTGACCACATCTAACCCCAACCCAAAACCTGACGCCAACCTAAAATCAAATTTGAACTTGAATGCTAACCTTACATTCTTTGGTCGGAGCAGAGTTGCCATAGCAAATCCTCTTAGTGACACTCTGTCATCAGGTTAGACTTCAACCTACACCATGAACCCCCCAAATTATATGTCACCCTTACCCTTACCCTAACCCTGACATAAAAATCAACCTCGTACCCAAGTTCTAATCCTATACCCTTTCAAGAAAATAAAAATCCTGGAGCAGATATCACCACCCACATACCTTGCCTGGACCTAATGATGCAAGTCCTCTCAGAGAAACTCTGACATCAAGTCAGACTTCATCCTAAACCCTGAACCAAAACTTATATGTAACCCTAACCTTGACATCAAACCTACTTCGAACCCAAGTTCTAATCCTATATCCTTTCAAGAAAATAAAACCTGGAGCGGATATCACCAGACACGTACCTTGCCTGGACCTAATGATGCAAGTCCTCTCAGAGAAACTCTGACATCAAGTCAGACTTCATCCTAAACCCTGAACCAAAACTTATATGTAACCCTAACCTTGACATAAAACCTACTTTGACTCAAGTTCTAATCCTATATCCTTTCAAGAAAATAAAAATCCTGGAGCAGATATCACCACCCACATACCTTGCCTGGACCTAATGATGCAAGTCCTCTCAGAGAAACTCTGACATCAAGTCAGACTTCATCCTAAACCCTGAACCAAAACTTATATGTAACCCTAACCTTGACATAAAATCTACTTCGAACCCAAGTTCTAATCCTATACCCTTTCAAGAAAATAAAACCTGGAGCAGATATCACCACAGACGTACCTTTCCTGGGGCTAGTGATGCAAGTCCTCTCAGGTATACTCTGCCATCTAACCTTTACCCTGGACCTCAAGCTATACCAATCCCACACCCTACCCCTACACCATACATAAAAACAACTTCGAACCCAAGTTCTAATCCTATACCCTTTCAAGAAAATAAAACCTGGAGCGGATATCACCAGACACGTACCTTTCCTGGGGCTAGTGATGCGAGTCCTCTCAGGGATACTTTGTCGTCAGGTCTGACCTTATCGTAATCTGCAGCTTTGGAGAACGTCAGAGGAAGCATGCCTTGCTTCTTCAAGTTGGTTTCTGTGATAAGGCAAACATAATAGTTAATCCATTAACTACCGAATCCTCTGGTTCTCATAGGCGTAATACAAGGACTATCTGGTTCCCATTAGCAATGGGTTAACATATCTGAAATAATGTAGATGATATGTGTTCACTATGAATAAACAATGTTCATAGATCATTTTTTTTCTTTTCCACAAACATTACACAAAATACAAACAATATCAACATAGATACAAATGAGCAAGTAGAATGTCATAAGAAATCACATTATTGACCAAACTGGCATTGTTAGATGGGAAACTACTACAGAAAAGGTTACACTTAGGTATAGTGTTTGGTTCAGTCAAGAATTCAGGGAGTATAGATGATCGACAGCAGAGCATGTCCCTGGAATGTCATTGGACCCTAATATGAAGTTGGTAAATGGACAAAAAGAGATAAGGAGAGGAAGTAGTTACCATGAATACGGGCGAAGCTCTTTACGATGATGGCACGACCACCAAGATGCCTGGGTTCTAGAGCGGCATGCTCCCTGCTGCTTCCCTCTCCGTAGTTTTCATCTCCAAACACGACCCAGGGAGTGTTCTTGGACTGCGCAGAAAAAAACAATGGATCAACAAGAAAAGTGAAATATCATATTAAATCCTTGTAAGAAAGAAGGGACAGTTTATAATCAGGTTCTGTGTACAAAATGAATGAAATATTTTGGATAAAATAGAAAATGGGGGGGGGGGGGGGGGGAGACCCTGCAGCTAAGCTCAGGATGTTCAATGACTTGTATTCAAATTGGGAAAAAACACTGTTTAATCCTCACAAAAATAAAAACCTATAGAAACCTATTGACAATGGTCGAGAGGCAAGTTTACGTCAATTTGCTGTAGGTTTTTCGGAAAGAGTCAGGTAAACTGGCCAAAAGATGGTGTATTTCTCAAATTTTACATCCAACACTTCCGGAATTAGGGCTTATCTATTCATGATAGTTTTTGTGACCGACGCGGAGACCTGGGACCCAGCTCTTTTTCAATGACAAATGACAAATATCAGTGACAAATCAAAATAACCAATCAGAAGCAAGGATTTCAGTAGCTTATAACAACAACTGTCATTTGTCATTGATGACAAGTTTTGTGAAACACCCCCTCTGGAAGCGAAGTCCAGATTGAACAGAGTAAGCCTAAAGCTTCAATGAGAACACTGCTCACAGAACAACAGATGCAGTCTTTGAAAGAAGCACTTGGAATAAGAATGGGATATTTCAATCCTAAGACCAGGGGGGTGTTTCACAAAGGTCCGAAGTTGAACTTATCTCTAAGTTGGACTTAACAATTATGGAAAGCCGTTAGCATCTTTGAAAATATTTTGTAAAAGTTGTTTTAGAAGTCATAAAATGCTGCTTCAAATCATTCATATTAAAATTCTGTCGAGGAGATTTCATGTTCTTGATGTGAAATTTATGAAAAGTCTAAAATGAATTTTCACTTTTTAATATATTTCATTTTAAGGCTACGAATGGCTCTCCATAATATTTAAGTCCAACTTAGAGTTAAGTTTGACTTAGGATCTTTGAGAAACACCCCCAGTGCTTTAACCATTGAGCTTTTGTTCCTATTGTGAGTGATAGATTAAAGCTCTTTCTGTGGGCTCCAAAGATGACTGGTACATACATCATGGAGAAGTTGCCCTTACCTTGTAATCCCTTGCTGTAGCTGGGACTTCCCCAAACTCTCCTGTCAGCTGATTCCTAACACTGTTCATGGCTCCATTCTCACTGTTTGTTGCTCTGTTATTGAAATTAAATGATTGAGGAATTAAATTTCTATAAAGTGAAGGATTGACAATAGCACAGTTATTTTTTTACAATAAGAAGGTAGGGAAATTTAGCTTTGAGTAGCTTGAGGCATTTCAGTCATTTATGCATCAGAATTTAATGTTCAAGATAGGTATACATCAGTATAGCTAATGCAATACAATACAATACAAAACAAAAGATGACAAAAATTAAAAACAAAACAAAACAAAACAAATGATAACACAACACAAGAATACAACCATCCCCCTCCCCCCCACCCCCCCCCCCCCCCCAAATAAAAAAAAAAAAAAAAAAAAAAATGGGAACTCAAAACAGAATAGTGACCAAGTTGACAACAGAATGATCCAGGTGATTGTGCAGCAAATGAGTAAATCTCTATATTCCCCCACTAAACATTTCATAAAAATCAAACAAGTAGGAAAGAAGTATGAGCTTACAGGGATAATATCTCCTGAACTTATCAGCATCATATTGAGGGTTCAGTGACACAAAGACGTAACTCCATATTTTGCCAAAATGAGTATTTGATATCAAAATGTTCAGAAAAATGTGGGCTTTCCAAGAAACACAAAGACTTAACTCCACCAACACCCCCATTGAAGTCAATGACTAGTGAAACATAGACTTAACTCCTTAAGGCCCAAGTGGACATCTATCTTTAAACCCCTTTTTCTCAAAATGGCCAAAATGGAGTTACGTCTTTGTGTCACTGACCCCTCGATATGACTACATTTACACTGCTTACCCCTCTAATCAATATATAACTAGATGGAACTTCGACTGCGCGCAGTCGAAAATGATGCCTCCGTCATAGAGCAAGTTTACAAACCAAAACAGAAGAAATTTTTCAAATTCAAGTTCAATTGTAATCCATTAACAGGTTCTCAGAATATCGTGATTACAAGCGATTTCTCATATACATATATGACCCCTTTGACCTCATGACCCTAAAATCTACTCAGTTCATTGGCTCTGCAAGATGTCCTGAGTTAAATAGTAATCCATCTGTCAGTTCTATTTTTGCATACATAATGAGCCCATGACATTTGACCTTTGACCTCATGACCCAAAAAATCTACTCGGTTCATTGGCTCTGCAAGATACATACATGATCTAAGTTTGGCAGGAATCCATCAATCTTTTCTAATGATAATGCGATCACAAGCTATTTTTGCATACATTATGAGCCGCATGACCTTTGACCTTGACCTCATGACCCTCAAAATTTAATCAGTTCATCGGCTCTGCAAGTAAAATACATGACCTAAGTTTGGCAGGAATCCATCAATCGGTTCTTGAGATAACGTGATCACGAGCTGTTTTTGCATACATAATGAGCCCTGTGACCTTTGACCTCGTGTCCCCAAAATCTAATCAGTTCATCGGCTCTGCAAGATACATACATGACCAAAGTTTGGCAGGAATCCATCAATCGGTTCTTCAGATAACGCGATCACGAGCTGTTTTTGCATACATAATGAGCCATGTGACCTTTGACCTTGACCTTGTGACCCCAAAATCTAATCAGTTCATCGGCTCTGCAAGTATCATACATGACCTAAGTTTGGCAGGAATCCATCAATCGGTTCTTCAGATAACGCGATCACGAGAACGGGACGTACGGACGGACGGACGTACGTACGGACGTACGTACGGAACTACTCACGACAGTATGCTTGTGAGATTTTTGTCTTGTGTGTCTGGAAAAAGGGGTATCTTGTGTGTCTTTTCATTTTTTCCTTCTAAAGACTACTTGTGTGTCTTAATTCCCAACTTCTTGTGTGTTTGTCTAAAACTAAATGAAAATACATATTGTGTGTTTTTTAATACAATATGTGTTGAGATTGGTTTCTAAAATTAAAATTAAGGCTTGCATGCCCAAAAGACATTATTGTCTACCTCTATCCAAGTCAGGAAAATTAAGGCTTGTGTCCCGCAAAAACACATCATTTATCCGCCTAAGTCGTGAAAATTGAGGCTTGTGTGGCAGAAAAGACGATCAGCTACCCTGTCCAAGTCAAGAAAATTAAGGCTTGTGTGCCTAAAAAACTTGATGTCCAAAAAGTATACAACTATTTATTTCTGTGTCTTTGGACCTCACAACTGAACAGTGTGACTTCTGAATGACCAAAAAATTGATTTATCTTTTTTCCTCATTGAATAGAAACATCACACACTTATAATACAGGTAATGCAACAATATTCCAATGCTGTGGAGGAACCAATGAAAAGCCAAGGAGCTTGTCATAATGTATTTGCATACAATGCTGTATATCATTTTTTTTAAAGTCAAGATAAAATTACTTCCATCTAAAAAGAATTAAAACTATTTATGCGACCATTGATCTCACTACGAACTGCTTGTGATAATTTAATCCTAAAAAGACTTGTTCCATGTGTCTTTAGAATTCACTACATGTCACCAAGTATTAAATGTATTAAAACAAGGGAAACGCTCTCGGCGGTCTCGCCTGCATAACGCAATTCAATATGATAAACCAGAACGTCAATGACGTACATTGTAGTGCTCATCCGCATCTCGCAACAACAAATATCGTGGTACACTTTTGAACTGGTCAAAAAATAAAAATGTGATGCCCTGGAAGGGACATAATTTCATTTCATTTGCATGAAGTACCATAAATAATCAATGGAGCAAAATCTCAAAATTCTGTGTAGAAGTTTAGTGTTCCAAATTTAGCTCTACCAGATAAGGCAAACCAAATCAAAATCGGTCAAGAAAATGAGGGAGAAGAAGCAATTTTTTGTTATTTTTGGAATAAATTTGCATAAATTACCATAATTAATTAATGGAGAACAATTTCAAAATTCTGTGTAGACCTTTAGTGTACCAAAGTTAGCTCTACGATATAAAGCAAACCAAATCAAAATCGGTCGAAATATGAAGGAGAAGAAGCATTTTTTGTGATTTTTAAATTATTTTTGGAATAAATTTGCATTATTATCATAATTAATCAATGGGAGTAAAATCTCAAAATCTGTGTAGAAGTTTAGTGTTCCAAATTTAGCTCTACCAGATAAGGCAAACCAAATCAAAATCGGTCAAGAAATGAGGGAGAAGAAGCAATTTTTGTTATTTTTGGAAAAAATTTGCATAAATTACTATTATTAATTAATGGAGAACAATTTCAAAATTCGGTGTAGAAGTTTAGTGTACCAAAGTTAGCTCTACCAGATAAAGCAAACCAAATCAAAATCGGTCGAGAAATGAAGGAGAAGAAGCATTTTTTGTGATTTCAAATAAATTTGCATAAATTAGCATAGATAATGAATTTCACGATTCTGTGTACAAGTTTTAAATCCCCTTCCTAGCCCTATCATATGAAACAATCAGAATCAAAATCGGTTGAAAAATAACGAAGCATTTTGAAAATCTTGATGATGATGCCACAACATAGTCCAAGTCTGTTGACCTGAAATGACCTTTGACCTTGACTTTGTGATCTGAAATTCTACTCACATGATTGGGGATACTTGATTACCCTATAGTCCAAGTTTCATTGACTCAGAACTTATACTTTAAAAATTATATCAAAAATTCAAAAACTTAACCTTAGGTTAAGTTTTCGATGATGATGCTACAACATAGTCCAAGTCTGTTGACCTGAAATGACCTTTGACCTTGACTTTGTGATCTGAAATTCTACTCACATGATTGGGGATACTTGATTACCCTATAATCCAAGTTTCATTGACTAAGAACCTATACTTTAAAAATTATATCAAAAATTCAAAAACTTAACCTTAGGTTAAGTTTTTGATGTTGACGCCGTCGCCGTCGCCGCCGTCACCGGAAAAGCGGCGCCTATGTCTCGCTTTTTGCTACGCAGGCGAGACAAAAACACCATATCACTATAAACCGCACACAACAACAGAAATGCAATTTAATAACACTTGAAGTTACAATTAGAAGTAACACTTTTATTAACATTTTCCTTGTCTAATTCAAACATTACAAAATATGGATAACATGAGCAGCTGAAGTGAGCATGGCTAAAGAGATGAGAGGAAAGATACAACAAAATTTTACAAAAAACTATTACGGTATAACAATTTTCAGATACTGCTCCAGATGCCTATAAATAACTGGTTGTCACTTAAACACTGTAAGTATATACACATTAACAAGTCACTTTTTATATTCGGTTGGAAGATACAGTCTGCTAATATCTATTGGCTGGCAAAGTTGCGTGTATATTCATCGGCCATAAGCACTGGCTTTCTGTACATTGGATGAATTTAAACTTTGAAATTCACAAACTTTGAGGAGATTCCAAATATCAAAATTCATTAAGATTTCCCAATTCCACATCAAAATTCACTTTAAATGCAGATATCCATTAAAATTCTCAAAATCACTTTGCCGATGGATTTTCAAAGAGGAGTATTGACAAAAGGAATATGTCACGTAACTATGAAGAATTTTTATTTCTTCAGAGGCAAAGTTGAGTATTTCATTATTTGCTAATGGAATACGTTTTACACATATCTGGAATTTTAAAGGTACTATGTCCCCATTTGCAGGCCCCAAAAATGAAAAGGTTAAATTCCAACAGCATTTGAAAGACAATATTAATTTAGAACTTTCCGAAAAAAAGGGGGCTTGAAAATGTCTTTAAGTGGGAAAATAACGACTATTAGTTGTTGAATCGACTAAAAGATGAAGTTGAGTTCTGGTTTTGCGATTGCATTGTGAAAGAAACGGTGTGGAATCGACCAGAAAAGGTTGATCATCTAGCATATAAGAATTTGTGTGTATTGCAAGGTTCTGGAATCATCAAAATGATAAGAAATTTGGCCAAGTCTTGGTAAAGTTACAAACACTGTACACAGAAAGATGTATATGGGACTACACAACCATGTGCGTAAAAAGGCTATTCCCCTGAGTTTTACGATGTTACATGACATATTTAGAATATGAAGGCATTTGAAGAGCCATGCTTTTTAAGGGAACATGTCTTATCTGATGTTCTTCCACACTTGCATAATAGGAATGATAACGCTCACAAATTATTTTTCACCTCTTCCCAGAACTCAACCTTCTCTTTAAGAGCTATAGAGCCAGTAAGTAATAATCTGATTTCAGACCACTGTACTGCAAGGTCAATGTCGCTATTCATAAGTACCGCTATTCATAAGGTTCGCTATTCATAAGGTCCGCTATTCATAAGGTCCGCTTTTCATAATTGGAGAAAAGGGTCATTATTCATAAGGGTCATTATTCATAAGGACCACTATTCATAATGAAAGAAGAGGGTCGGTATTTCATAATATTAGAAGAGGGTCGCTATTCATAATACGAAATCGGGGTCGTTATTCATGAGGGTCCCTATTCATAATATTACAAAAGGGTCGGTATTCATAACACAGAAAGAGGGTCGCTATTTATAATACGAAATGAGGGTCGCCATTCATAATACGAAATGAGGGTCGCTATTCATAATGCAAAATGAGGGTTGCTATTCATAAGGGTCATTATTCATAAGGGTCATTATTCATAATCGATGAAGAGGGTAGCTATTCATAATAGGAGAAGAGGGTCGCTATTTATAATAGGAGTAGAGGGTCGCTATTCATAATAGAAGAAGAGGGTCGCTATTCATAATAGGAGTAGAGGGTCGCTATTCATAATAGTAGAAGAGGGTCGATATTCATAATAGGAGTAGAGGGTCGCTATTCATAATACGAAATGAGGGTTGCTATTTATAATAGGAGTAGAGGGTCGCTATTCATAATAGAAGAAGAGGGTCGCTTTTCATAATAGGAGTAGAGGGTCGCTATTCATAAAACAAAATGAGGGTCGCCGTTCATAAAACGAGAAGAGGGTCGCTATTCATAATAATAACAAAGGGAAATATTGGATGGAGGCCATCCCCACAGCTAAGGCGTCCTGTACAGGCACGTAGCCAGAGTTTGATGTTTGGGAGGGCACATACATGTAATCGATCAAGGTAAACAAAAAGGGGGGTCTAAAAAAGTTCAACCGATCTTGGAAATTTGGGGGGGCACGTGCCCCCCCCCCCCCCCCGTCCTGGTCATGTAGGGGGTGACATATAGCCCTGAATAGTTGTCTCTTTTTAAAGTAGTTATATTTTATCTGTTATCTTTGATAATTATATAGAGCCAACCCCCGCTCATGTGGTGACGGGAAAAAAAAAGAGTAAAACATAACACACATGTAATCCTATCGTAAATTGTCCTCCTTGTTGGAAATCTTGCCCCACCTGATCTTATCTCCACTGAGACATTAAGTAAGCCAAGCAGGCCCATTATCCATTTTAGTTTGCTATTTAAGAAAACTAGTAATTGTTTATACGACAACAATGTTTTTGTAGAAAGTAATTTTTATTAGGACTCATGGACCTACAAATTATTGAGCGGGATTGGACCTGACCATACGCCTAGTCTCTACTGAGCCCCCCCCCCCCCCCCCCCCCATCAGTACGCCCTGGCGCGGATCCAGAATTTTCCAATAGGGGGAGGGGGGCGGAAATTGAAAAATGTGCAGACCGTTTTTTCAACTCAACATACCAATACTGACAAGGTCATATTAGAAGCACGATGCCGGTACCTACAAGCAGGCACAATTTTGGAAAGGGGGGCAAGCTCACTTCACGCCTCTTGTCCGATATCAACATTCCCCGTTTTTAAGTTATACATTTTTTTGACATTTTCATCGGGGGGGGGGGGGGGGGGGGGGGGGGGCTGAAGCCCTCTTGCCCGAAAAGGTAATTTTCTAGTTCACAATTCGGCTAGTGAGCGAAATGAGCGAGCAAAAATATGAGCATAATATGTATTTTGTGAAAGTGACGATTTGTTGTATCATTCTCGACTCATATTTCTTGTTTGAATTGAGTTCCCCCCCCCCCTCCTGCGCAAAGCGCGTAAGCTCTGCCCTTTCATAATTTCATTAAATTATTAGAGAAAGAAGACGATTCATTGTACCATTCTCAACCCTTTTTCCTTGTCTGAATTTGGTTCCCCCTCCCCCTCCGGCGCGAAGCGCGGAAGCTTTGACCTTTCATTGTTTAATGCAATTATTAGAGAAAGAATATGATTCATTGTTCCATTCTCGACTCTTAATCCTTGTCTTAATTCAGTTTCCCCCCTCCCGCACGAAACGTGGAAGCTTTGATGTTTCATTAAATTATTAGAGAAAGAAGACAATTCGTTGTTCCATTCTCGACTCTGGCTACGCGCCTGCTTTAAAGGGAAAATGAAACAATCATGATTGTGATAGCACACAATAATGTTAGTAGAAATAGTAAAGAACAAAAAATATTGCAACAACCATGAATAAATCACGGCCGGGAGCGTGGGCCGAGTGTCATATCATAGTTTTGTGTTATTGGGTGAGGGGGCGTAGCAACCAAGTGAGATTTTGCAATGTTGAATGCTGACATTATGCACTCTAGGAAATCCCTAAGCCCAATTTGTACGTTCTTTCCGCTATATATCTTTCTAGCTAAATTTCTAAATTCCTGGCGGACGTGTCCTCCTATCGGGCCCAGGATCGCCGCCCGTGTCCATGATTACTACCAACATGAGCTCAAATACAAGCTCAAGCGAGTTTATATGAGCTGAGGCCAAATGAAGAGCAAAATAAGAGTTGTGAAGCGACCCCCCTACCGTTAATTACAAAATTGACTTTACAGCGCAGGGGCTGTTTTAACGTTTAACTTTGATTCCGTGGCTCGAAAGTTACTGTCACTAAGCGCCATTTCCTTGTCTTTCCATCTTTCTCACCCCACTCCCCCCCCCCCCCCCCCCCCCCACTCAGTGTTATCTAGGGTACGCGTACGCATTCCCTCTGTTTGAAAGCACCCCTCTATATCTCCGGTGTGTAAAGTCAGTACGGGCCGAATTTTTGTGTATTACGGGCCGGACTTTGTTGCGTTTTGTTGCGAACACAAATTCGGTCCCTCCGACCCCGGAGTGGGAGGGAGGGGGGGGGGGGGGTTTCCTTTTCCCCTCTCTCTGTGTTTCTTTTCTCTTCTTTCTTGTCTCTTTTCTTCTATTTT
>JAVYIG010017956.1:0-23463 GCA_035222895.1 Strongylocentrotus droebachiensis
CGCATATTGACAAACTACAATTAATATATACCAACCTACATTAGTTCAAAATACACATTGCAAAAAAAGTTGGGCAGATGTTACTGGGTAAATCGAAGTTGGGCAAAGTTTGTCCGATAATTGGATTATTTTCTCCCAACCGTTTACTATATGAAGTTACATAATGAAAGGTAAAAAATAGGTTGGGTATGTGCTACTTGGCAAATCGATGTTGGCCATTTTTGTCCAACATCTGGGTTATTTTCTCCAACCATTTACTACATGTATTTAACCAATTAAATGTTCAAAATAAGTTGGGCAGATGTAAATGGGCAAACATAAGTCGGTCAACATTATTATCCAACAATAGGGTTATGTTATTGTATTAGAGGTGTCGTGGTCGAGTGGAAATGTCACAGGACTATGGACTACGAGGTCCGCGGTTCGGAATCCGCCGCGGCACCAATCTCCTTTTGCATATACTATTTTATCCAACTTATTTACCCAACTAGTATCTAACTTATGCTACACATTATGGTGAGAATTGGGTGAATTTTTGATTGGGTAAATTTTTGTTGGTTACAAGTTGGGTATTTTCTTTTTATACAGCGCAGGGTAAATCATGCAAAATCTTTAATTACCCAAGAGTTGGTTGGACACATAATCGCCCTCATGTTGGGTAAAAATTGGGCAAGTTTTTGCCCAATATTTTTTAAAGTGCGGAAGCACAGATACTTCCAGTCAATACATATAAATAGAATACAATTAATTTTTGGCCAAACACATTACAAACGTTCATGTGAAAAAATATCAGTCAGTCTAGGAGTCAACTAATAATAGTCATGAATTGATAATGAATCAATAGTAATTGTGAAAGTATTACCGTGACGGAAAAATATCTATTTGCGTTAATTGATTTGTAAGGATCGTTGCTTTTCTAATTGTTTAGTCATTTGATTAGTGGAGAGATCACGTGCCCAAGCCCTAAATGATATTGGAACCACTGAAATATTCTTATGATATGCATCGCTCTCGATGATTATTTCACATATATTATATGATGTTATATACCTTTATATTTACGTATACAAATCTATTAATTTTCTCTATCATATTTTCTGAAGGAAGGAAGTACACCGAAGGTGCTGTCCGTGGGCGTACAGCCAACTGATGAAAGATTGGGTCTGGACACTGCTCCAGAAACTCCGGACAGACCTGATAAGAAAGTGATGGAGATTGTAAGCAGAGTTTCATTTTTTCTATGGCTTTATTTGCAGGAATCGTTCATGTGAACAATATCAGTCAGTCTAGGAGTCAACTAATCATAGCCATTTTTGTTAATGAATCAATAGTAATTTGAGAAAGTATTACAGTTTTAATGCAAATCTATGTGCGTTTAATATTGTAAGGATTGTTGCTTCTGCTAATTGTTTGAGTTTTCGATTAGTGGAAAGATCTGGCGCCCCAGCCATACGTAATATTGGAACCTTTGAAATATTTTAAAGATATGCATCGATCTCGATGATAATGTCACACACATAATTTTATACATATATGATGTTATAAACCTTTATAATTACGTATACATTATACATACATATTAATTTTCTCTATCATTTTTGAAGGAAGGGGATACACCAGAGGTGCTATCCGTGGGCGTACAGCCAACTGACGAAAGATTGGGACTGGACACTGCTCCAGAAACACCGGGCAGACCTGATAAGGAAGTGATGGAGATTGTAAGCAGAGTTTCATTTTCCTATGGCTATGTTTGAAGGAATCATTCATGTGAAAACGCTGATGGTGGTTATTGATAATTATGTTCAGGGACGTTCAAAGCTAAACTTTGAGCCACAAAGGCTTCAGGATAAGATTAGCATATTTATCAACACAATTAGTGATAGCGATTCGAAGTTTCAAAAGAGGAAAACATTAAAACCAAATGGTTAATATGACATTTCTCTTCTATTCACCTCATTTTCTCTCATCCATTGTTGTTCAAGAGATCACTGCAATCTGATGAAGGCTGAGAAACGCCAGACCTCACGTCTCCCTCTTCCTTTGCACCAGGCATGCCAGAGGGATGATGCGCTGCAGTGCAGTTCGATAAAAGTGGCAGATCAAGGATTTTCTTGGCAACTTTGGAATGGGATCACGCAGTGTTTCACAATTTAGTCTCATACCCCCCCCCCCCCCCGAACACACACATATTTTTCGCTGTGCTAATTTAGAGTTTCTTGGAGTTTTGTTTGATACTCTTTGCTTCAAAACGTAAATGCTGAATGAGTCTGAGCCAAATTCGCCAACAAACAGTGACATCATTGATTCCAAACGCTGTGGATGTTAGGTGGACATGCCTGACGGGGCTTCATGCAGATTTTTAAAGTAAAGCGGTGTTTTTTTAAGTCATGTGGAATGCAGACAAAAATAATCAATATCTACTTTTTTAAAAGAAACTTGATGTATTACATTAATAGGGCGTGAGTTTGCTCGATCGTCTCTGCTTTTAGAAAAAGAATGGGAAATGCAAAATTGTTACAGGTGGGTCCTCCTCCTCCCAAGGTAAGATTCTTTTTAAAATTTGAGATGATGTATATTTATTATAAGGCCCAATGACTCGTTTGTCTTTTTTTACCACGGGCAGTCACTGTTCTTGATAGCTACTTTACCTCATTTCTTCCCTCCCAGAGCTCCTCGTTTTCTGTCACCTTCTCTTTCTCCCTCACATTTCCTTTCTATTCTACTCCATGCGACTCCTGTCTCCCCCCTCTCTCTCTCTCTCTCTCTCTCTCTCTCTCTCTCTCTCTCTCATGTGTTCTTTTCTCGGTTTTTCCTCATACTCCTCTTCTGGGAGAGAAGGGGTGAATGCACAGTTCAGAGCACTTTTAATTCATCTGCATTTTGTGCATTGTCCAGATTCCATTTTTAATGCCAGTTTCAAGTTTACATGTCAGTTTTGTTATTGCTATTATTGCTATTATTACGTATCCTCGAATGTATTTATATAATGCTTATGTTGCTCGTATAAAAGTATGTCACTTGCCAGTGGAGGACGAATTTCTGTATTTTTTAAATCAGACAATAAATTATCTTGAATCTTGAATCTTGAAATGTTCTTACTTTTTATCGTAAATTAATGGATATGTCACTGCATAATCAAAGACACTGAAGACATTTTGAGATTTGGAATCCCAATGTATGTATATTAGGCCTATAATACTCAAAAGTTCTTAATTTTGAATAAGTAAACTATTATTATGATAATTTGAGAAAATGTTTCTCATGTACTGATCAATGTTCACATAATGTTGTCTGCACGTTGTCTTCTTCCACTATATATTAAATTTGTCATCTGGCTACTTAGTTTGATTTATGTCACGTATTATGTTGAATTTATAATTAGCATCCGAACATGACTCGATGAGCAACATAACGTGTGTGCTGTTATTAGACTCCCTTCATCATGTTTGTACCATATTTTGTATTGATAATTAATGTTCTATACTGTCACTGATGTTATGGCTGATGATGAATAACATTAAATGAAATAAACTTGTGCATATGCCCCTTAAAATTGTATAACACACTAAAAAAAAATTTCTTGTCAGCTTTGTTTGACTGATTTTGATTCCCACATTACTAACTGTAAGGTGATTCTTACTAACAGCCTGTTCTTTTTACCATTAATTTTATCAACTATGTTTTGAACAAAAATGTTAAAAAAAGTTTTTCCAACAAAAGATAAAACAAATCCTACTGATAGAGAATCAGCTAGTATACCACGGTGCCTTCCAAACTAATGGTCATGAAAACCGATGATGATCATGGGTTACTGCACGAAACTTGAAACAAAGGCGACCAATCGTTGTATTCAATCATGGTGGCTTCATTTAAACATAGTTCCCGTTCTCTCATTTCATGACCGATATTTGACATCGTATTGCTTTAAACTAAATTTCTTAGAAAATGTCCACATTTCATATTAGGAAAGGGGGGGTAAGAGGACACTTTTTTTTTTGGTCACGGAATTTTTAAATTTGATATTTTGCTCCGTTTGGTCATCTTTTTAGGTCAGCCATTTTTTTTTTAAATACAAAATTTTATATTTTTTTTTGGCCGGGGGGCACGCCCCTGTTTTTCAGTACATTTAAGGGCGAATTTAGGGCTGATTTAAACATTTTTTTGGCCGGGGGGCACGTGCCCCCTGTGCCCCCCCCCCTGTGCCCCCCCCCCCAGGGGCGGATCTAGCTTTTTGCTAAGGGGGGGGGTTTGACCAAAATAATGACGATGCGGAGCATCGTCCACGAGCCGCGAAGCGGCGAGCCGATTTTTTTTGGGGTGTTTATTTGAACCCCGTAAGTGATGTTTTCCTGCATCTATTAACACAATGGAGACCATAAAAAGCAGTGCATGATAACGTCTTTTTAAATCAAGTAACAGTTAAATACACAGTTATATCCAGAGTTATCATGCGTTTGGTTAAGTTACCAGATGAGTTGAATATCTTCTCACAATATTTGCACTTGAAAGGGTTTCTCTCCAGCGTGCGTTCTTTTTTCTCTCTTTTTTTTCTTTTTTTTTTCTCTTTTTTTTTCCTTTTTTTTTTTTGGGGGGGGGGGGGGCCGCCCAAGGGGGGGTTTAAACCCCCTAAACCCCCCCGTAGATCCGCGCCTGCCCCCCCTCTGGATCCGCCACTGATAATGATAATGAAAATGGAATATTTTGATTAGAAAACTGATGTTCAGGACGGTACTGGTGCCTCGCCATCGACACGATGCACTATTAAAGGCAGACAATGAGCGCATGCGCAAAAGCCCTGACAACGGCGACGCCGTGTACATAAACGAAACTATCGAACGCGTAATATGACGGGCGCGTCATGTGCGCGCGCGCCGTATAAACGTTTGTTGTGTGAACGTACGTACGAGCAGTACGCACAGACGAATTTGGATTTTGACGATTGTAAATATCATCAACATTTTAGATTTCGGTAAGTATGAATGAATGAATTTAATTGTTAAGCTGCCGATCATATGATGGTTGAATCAGTTCATGTAAATATTGTTAGGTCACGAAAGAAGTGTTAAAAGCAAAAAGTTCATGAAATATGCTGGCGTTGATGGTCGTTCGCCCTTCACGCTGCGCCTGCAATCAACAGGATATTATCAGCGTTATCGACGCCCTTAGTGTCGGCTGAGCTGAGCCGTGACCTATGCGCTAGGTCCTCGCTAATTTTGCAAATGTCCCTTCGGCTTCGGGCCGGGCGGGTATCTGGCAGGCTAGGCGATCGAATCAGGGTTTGTGTTATGTTTGCGCATTATTACAAGCGCATTTAGTCACCTTTTGTGACGTGTTTATTGTTTCATCACCAATCAGGAAAAATAACAATAGCAATGAATGTTTATAAACAACATTTAATAGTTGCCAGTTCCCACACAAAAATTGAGCACAATAATTTTGTGGGAGGAAATTGAAATTGGACTGTTCACTGTTGTCTTGACTGAATTTTGAAGAGCTGAAACTTCTAAACTAAGCTACTGAGTGTTGTAGGCTCAGCTCAGCAAGCTGATACTTGGATATCAAAGTCACATATAGAGCTAGAGGCAGATCTACCTTGTTTAGATCTAGACTCTAAATGAACTTGTTTTATATTATTAGACTAGTCTATATGGACAAATTGAAAATTCTAGAAGTTGAAGTCCAGCCAGCAGGTTTCCAGGAAATATGAAAATGAAAGGTCGTCGTAGTGAAGGGAAGGGTGGATCAAAATCAAACCAGGGTTCTAATGATGGGGCAGATGATTCTGACGAATTCCAAGTGGAAGATGATTACTCTGTTGCTCAAACTCCAATCTACATGGATGATGCATCAATTCTAAGAATGGTAAAAAAGACACTAGAGTATGAACTATCTAGTTTATCTAGGTGTTGAAAATACACAGAGGGTTTCCTTACAAATTTACAAAACAATCTGTAAGTTAATACTACACTAAAATGAACTTGTCAGCCACGTGCAATGCCAATGACAGCATACATAGGTCTATACATGTAGACTTAGTCTAGGTTAAGTCATTTTTATTAAATATGCATCTATCCTGGGAGTTGCAATTTTTTTGTGATTTTAACATTAATAATTCATTTCAAGAATGATCAATAACTCATGTCGATGTGAGACTAGATCTTTCAAGTTGAAGTTTGTATGTTTCTCTTTTCATTAGATCTATTTTTTTCTTTAACATGTACCATAATCTTCATCTATTTTCTCAATAAGAATTGAGATCTTGTTAATGTTATGGTATTAATGAAAGTGGAAGTAGAAGATTAAGAAATATGTCTAGATCTACATGAATTAAACTTTGGAGAAATATATCAATCATTCCTTTTGTGAAAATTACTAATAATTCTTTCCTTAGAAACACAAAAGTCAAATACACGGCAACATATTTGAGACCATCAGGGTAAAAAACAAGATCAATTAACCCAGCAGCATTTCAAAAGTATTTTCTCTTCTTTTTTCTGTAGGGAGTGCTTGAATCGAGTGAAACATCCCTGATGAATAAGCGAAGCAGCAAGGTCCGCGTCTTTGTACGCACCAGGCCAACGGACAAGTTTGCTCAGGATATGATTGAGCTCAATCCAGATGGCAAGGTAGGTCTTCAATAAGTATAGACCATAAACTGTTTGTCAGCTAACTGAGCCGAGTCATTGTGTAGTCTTTGTTTGAACAGAATTCAAGTTTGCTTCCTTAAAGTTAGACATACATGTAGACCTTGGTAAATCTAAATAATATTGTTTTTACAAAAACTTCTACTGTGATGATGTTCCTCTTAATCTTTTGTTCTTTTATTAAAAATAAACAGACAAAGAAACATAAAAACACACACACACGTGACACACTCTCAAAAAAACAAATCACCATCAACTAATTTACTTTTCGATAGTAGAAATATATTTAGTCTACTTTGCTTAATATTCTTTCATTGATTTCAATCACTTTTGAACCATAAATTCCAATATAATCAGTGACAGCTAGGACAATTTACTCAAGGAAACTGAGAATTATTCTTAGTATTTTGTTCAAGAGATTCTTTCAGTTTTCAATGTTATCATAGTAGATTTTGGAATAATCTTTTTCTAATTTTATACATTTAAAAGAAAAATGTTGTTGACAAGAGCTTACAATTTGAATGACTGATATTAAAATGATAATACAAAATTTGAGTCTTAAACCTGAATGTGCTGAGTAGAATTCATGATATCTTGGTTAAGGGATGATTTTCAAACCCTAGATGCAACAAACATGTTTCCAGAACAATGTTATGTGTAATTTTCATGGTGTGATTACAAAAATTGAATTAAATGAGTTCATGATAAAATTTCACTCTCATCATTTTGTCACAGACTGTCAACATCCATGCCAAGAAAGATGTAAAGAGAGGCGTGGTCAACAATCAGATGTTGGACTGGTCATTTAAGATGGATGGAATTCTTCATAATGCTAGTCAAGATAAGGTGTATGAAGAAGTGGCTTCCCCTCTTGTCACACAGCTACTTGATGGCTATAATGGTAAGCTTTTGACTCATTGAATAACATGCTTGAGATGACTTGGGATAGCACCCAATTGAATAGAGGTTGAATGACCATGAAATCATTTTCAAGTAACGAAACATGCTTAATTGAGAGTGTTTATTTTCAGAGACAAACTTTAATGTATAATAATAATGATATTTTAAAGTCCCCTCCAAATTTTATTAAGTTAAACCGAAAATGGAAATTCTTTTTGCCCAATTGTTCGTGAGACGGGCAGCCACTGAGCAGCGCCAGATCAACGTTGCTCTATCCCTTATTGTTGAATGCCAAACGAGGTAGCAGCAACTCCCGTCTTTTAACGTCTTTTGGTATGATGTGGTATGACGCGGCCGTTTTCTTTTACTTTTTTATCTTGTTGCCCATATCATTTTGGAGACATTGAGGGTGATTTTGCTTTCAAAGATTTGAATTAAGCTAACTTTGATGTATTTTTTTTCTTCTTCTAGGGACGTTATTGTGTTATGGTCAGACTGGTGCGGGTAAGACATACACAATGACTGGAGCAACCGAGAACTACAAACAGAGAGGAGTCATCCCCAGGGCTATAGCACAGGTATGTGTTGATTAGTGATAGAATTTAGAATATAATATAATTTATTGACTCTTTGACCCCCTCTCAGGGTATGAGAGTATAAACAAACATAAAAGTATAAATAGCAATGCATGACTTATGAAATACATACTATGTTGTAGGAAAGGGACACAATACAAAGGTTAAGCTCTCTCATTTACCATTGGATTTGACAAAAGACTAGGAACAAGTAGCATTATGTTCTGTGAATATCTTCCTCGTATGTGTTTGTCAATTTATCTTTGTTGCATACATGTAAGAAAATATTGCAGGAATATTTTCCATTTGCAGGAAGGAACTCATCAAAATAAAATATATAAAGAGGCAAAAAATATAATATCTGTCTTTGGGACAGAAAGATAATTCACTAATACATATATCACACTTTGAGGATTGATTTATTTTTGATATTTTGTCTGTTTTCTCATGCTCCAGGTTTACAAGGAAATAGAGGATAGACCAGAGCAAGCGATCACTGTTCGTATCAGTTATTTAGAGATCTACAATGAGACCATGTTTGACCTCTTATCGACCCTGCCTTACAGCATTCAGGGACTTCCCCAGATGACGATCACAGAGGATGAGTTTGGTATCAATATCAAAGGCTTGAGCGTTCATCTAGCTCATAATGAAGAGGAGGCTCTTAATCTGCTCTTTGAGGTATATATTTGAAAGTAAAATGAACTCTTCTGAATAATTACTCCTAATAGATATTTCATCCAGTACAGCTGCATTTTGCAGAAATATTGCGCAACTAAATCAAGTTTGCATTTTCTAAGAAATATATTCACCTATTAGTCCAGGTTTTATGCAAATTGATCAATTCTGTTTAGTCAGTTGATGTTTGAATGTTTTCTTTACGGCTATGTCTGAGAGAGAGAGTGAAAAAAATAAAAAATAAAAATCTAGATGGTAGCAGAATCTTGCTTTGGAGATACTAGTATGTACCTTTAAGATATATTTTATATCCAGGCCCCTATTGGTATTATTGTGTCATGATTGAAACCTAAATGTTCATTTTCTAAGATGACTTTTCTTGATTCTACAGAGCCTTTGCATACAGTACGTGTAAACATAAATGTTTATCAGCAAGTAACATGTACCAAGCAATTTCAATGTTTATATATTTTGTGAAGTAATGAAATATATGTTACCCATCTGTTAAATCCATCGAATGATTTTATTTCTTAGGGTGAGACCAACCGTGCCATCGCCTCTCATGCTCTGAACAGCGTCTCTTCCAGATCTCACTGTATCTTCACCATCCACGTGGAATCAAGATCCAGAACTGAGTCCAATGCTAAATACATCCGAAGCAAGTTCAACCTGGTTGATCTCGCTGGCTCAGAGCGGCTTAGCAAGACAGGGGTAAGAGCTAGGAATCAATCTCTAAACGTCTGCTGTACTAGCTTACTCCAAAGATACAGGAGCTAAAGATGTGGAGCCTTTCTATAGAGTGGTGAAGTGTGACGTCATCAAAAAATCTATTTTTAGAATTTCTCAATTTTTTTCTTCTTCATTTTCCGAAAGAGCATAAAAAATAATGTCCAAATTTTCGAAAACCAATTGAATGTGTTAAGTATTGGCTAAGATATGACCATCTGAATACATAGATTTCCTATACGAACTCGGTGTTATTTTGCTCTGGTTCTTAACATTTCCAGCGGTACTACATGTACATGTACATGAGAGAATTCGGGTCATTTGCTCAAGGACTCAGTCTCAGTATATTTACTTACATTACAGTTTTTAATCAGTTTTTGCTTTATTTACCAATTTATTTCATGAACTGTAGATGAGATTTTACTTCAGTTTAAAGTACATATTTTGCAGAACGTTATATGACAGGGTTATCTTGAGAAATTATTATTGTCATGTGTGCTGATGATTGGACCAAAGCTCATCAAAAGTATGCATGAAATAGATAGTTGAAGTGATACATACATGTATATTACAAATTTACATTATTTGTAGAATAGAGGTATAGGGGTACTAGAGATATTGCAACTTTGTCATTATCTTTGTGATTGTTTTTGTTTCAGTCTGAAGGCAAGACTCAGCAAGAGGCTGTTTACATCAACAAATCCTTGACATTCCTAGAGCAGACGACCATTGCATTGGCTGATCGGAGACGAGAGCATATACCATACAGGCAGACCAAGCTAACACACTGTCTCAAAGATTCATTGGGTATGTTATAATTAACATGTTCAGAAAGCTTTAACTGGCACTACTAAAAGTCTTCTTTTACTACAATGGATTCTTTTGACATAATGCCATGTATTTGAAATCTAAATGCTTCAATTAGAACAAAAAGATTAGAAGTAAAGAAGTTAATTTGATGATGACAATTTCAAGATTTGATGCTCATTTCGTTGAAAATACTTCATTTAAAGCTTATCTGCACTAGTTTGGCCAGGAGGGATTAGACCTCCCTGTGTGGTGCACTGACAGGTGGTTATCTCATCAATTCAGCTCTCGATTATCATAAGAAATTGGGACTAAAGGATGCCGCTTAGGCATTGTTTGCTATATAGAGGGCGCAAGTAGCTACAAGTAGTGCAGTCCTGCTTTGAGAACTCCACTCTCTACTGAAACAAACATAAAGAATCTATTTTGACATGAGTAAAATTCTAATTGTACTGAGACAAACAAGTTCTTCTGGTCAGATGAAAAACTGTAACATATGTTTCCCTTGACTGTAAACTTCTATGCTACAGGCGGGAATTGTAACACCATCATGATAGCCAATGTGTGGGGAGAAGCCAATCAGATAGAGGAGACCATCTCAACCATGCGCTTCGCTACAAGAATGATGTGTGTCGCTGTTAATCCCGCTGTCAATGAGTTCTTTGATCCGGCATTGCTTGTCAAGAAACTTGAGAAAGAGATCAGGCATTTGAAGCATGAACTCACTATGCATGATACGCTGGTAAGTCTAACAAGGCATTACTACAGGGAGTGCAGGGTTCTTACTGCTTGTCAGAGCAGGGAGAAATGTGTTGTAAATATGATGCAAGATGTTATTGAAACTAGTTTTTAACAGATCTTGGCAGTTTATATAGCCAGCAAGAAATGAATACATAGATCAAAAACATTTGAAATATATTGTATGGTATATACTTGTAAGTTTTTTTCTTTCATTGAGTTTTATTAAAAATCTCTTCTGGAATTTAAGGTACAAGTATATTGGAGTATTTCAAACATAATGAGATATATTTTTAGATATGGTAAGAGGGGATATTTTCTATTGTATCCTCTTTACTATTTTCTGCATCTGTTTACTTGAGAAGCAAGCTTCTGAAATTGATATGTGCTGTGCCTAGAAACAAAGTATTAGGCACATTATAAATGTGAGCTATTATTATTAATATTATTACAGGCCAACCGGAGCCAGGTGAGCTACGAGCCACTGTCAGACACTCAACTCCAAGAAGTCAATAACCAGGTACGACGTTACCTTGAAGGCTCGCTGGACGAGATTGATATCGTCAACATACGACAGATCCAGAGTATCTTTGGAACATTTAAAAGCATGGTTAGTCAGATGGATAGTGAGGTTGAAGGTCGTCTACGGCAGAAGTATACCATCATCGACCGCATGGATCCTAATGCTGTAGCTGCTGCACAGAAGGTAAGCAGCCCTTATAATGATTATATGAATAGCAACTTCAATCGCCTTCTAATGCTGAATAATATGTCTAATATCTGTCAATGCCTTCTGGCACATGCTTTGGTACTATTTGTTCCTCTAATACAAATCACAGTTCCTGTACTAGTTTGACATGGTTGTGCTCAGAACTATGGTTTTAATTTCATGATGTGGTATTGTACATACATTTTTAGATATAAATGCTTGAAAGGATATATTATATGTATTTTGTCTTTAAAAAAAAAGAGAAGAGTAGAGTCTCCAAGATGCTGCCTCCATACCCCAAAATTGAGCTAATAAATGCCTTTCTGATGTAATTGTGTATTTGAACATGCAGGCTGGAGTAGTGTTTGACGAGGATGGTGGTGCTACGTATGTAGGAGAAGTTGATGGACAAGGCTTTGGTATAGGAGTTGCTCCAGCCTCATCTAAACCAGCACATTCATCTGTTGTGTCGGCAAGAAAGGGAAGAGGAAGGAAAGCTAAGGAAAGGGGAAGGTGAGAGTCTTTGTAATTTCCTTACATCAATTTAATGTTAATGCCTTAATATATACTTTGATATATCTGTGTCTCTTGTTGATAAATTATGTTGATGAGAAAATATAACCTTTTAGTCAATTCAAATGTGGCACCAGTACTTTTACCCACAATTTTATTGTCTGCAAAAGTGCCTTATTACTAGAGTTTCCTCAAAAAACATTCTTGTGAAACATTGTATTTCTAATTATTGACTTGAATAAATTCTCCTAAAAGAAGGAATATGCCCAATGTTGATGATTCTAGGTAAAATTATAGATGTCAGCTGAGATTTGCAACATATGGTCAGCAATGATTAGATGCAAGACTTGAAAAACTCAAATTTCTGTCATCATGGATTTATTTATATATGCAGCCCTCAACCTAAAGGTGTATCAAGCCCTTCACCTACCATGGAACGTGCCTCGCCCGTCAGGAATGGTAACGTTGGACCAGACACTAGAGAGTCTGCAGTCCGCACTGAGACGGCCTCGGTGGCAGGGTCACAGGGCCCAGCAGCAGAAGGCGGTGCACAGGGAAGAGCCACTCCGCCACTCAGGACGGTTGCGTTTGAGGAATTCAAACATGAGAAAGGCAAGGAGATTAACAAGATACTAGTGGAAAACAAAGGTGAGAAATTACATCTGTCAGAAGTTTAATTGAAATACTTATCATTATGCTAATGGTCATATTGTTGGGATTCAGGTAATCTGTTTAACATTTCTTTAAAAGTCATATAATGCAATTGAATTGTGAATGAATTTATTGCAATATGCTAGGGAAATTCATGCAGAAAATACTGTAGAATAATCCTGCGATGGACAGTTGAAGCCTCAAAAACGTCTGCGTTAGGGATGAAAGTTTTCCACTTCAATTATTTAAATGTACCCCTGATGAAACAGCAATGACAAAACAATTTTCATGAACTTCAGAACATTTTGTGTCTTTAATTCAGACATCCTGAAAGCCAAGAGGAAAGATTGCAGAGACTTGGCCAAGTCGATCAACATGACCAAGCAGGAGATTGATGCGACGCGGAATACTATCGAGAAACTAAGGCAAGAGAAGGCTGAACAAGGTGAGTTCATTCGGCTGGTATTTTCATGATGGATGGCTTTTTTCTATATGAGGTTTTATTTGATACTGTCAAGTTGTGAATTTTAATGCGTATTTGACATTATATATTTGTTTTGATATGCCATTGAACGTATACTACGACATAAAAGGACTCGGACTGTACAAGAATTTGTAATCTAAATGAAAAATTTATTTTGTTTTTAATCAAAAGATAATGTTCCCAAACATTGCAGAGTTCTCTACTCTCTAGTGAGTATTGGATATGAATATATGTTTACCATAGTACCACATTGCTAGAAATTGATCTTCCCCTGATTCATACAAATAGTTGACAACAAAGACAGGATACAATAAAATATACACAAATTGGTGACAACAGTTATGATCACAGAAGAATCGTATCAAGGGGTCAGTGACACAAAGACGTAACTCCATTTTGACCATTTTGAGAAAAGTGGTTTATGTGTCACTCAGTAATGGGGCCTTCACTAGCCATTGACTTCAATGGGGTGTTGGGTGGAGTTCAGTCTTTGTGTTTCCTGGAAAGCCCACATTATTCTGAACATTTTTATATCAAATACTCATTTTGGCAAAATAGGGAGTTATGTTTTTGTGTCACTGAACCCTCGGTATGTTTTTATAAACAACCAATGAGAGTTTTCTTCTTTTGTTTGTCAGGAGACTTTGTGAATGAAGAAGGTGAGATGGTAATCAGTGAGGAGGAGTTTCAGATGATCAGGAAACTAAAGGAACTCAAAGCATCCTACCGTGGTGATTATGATGCGCTACGGCAGATCAAATCAGAGATACAGTACTGTCAGAAGCTTGTAGACCAATGCAGACAGAGACTTGTAAATGGTAAGGACGTTTTATTCAATGTAGTTTATGGCTTGCTGTCCAATGTTCTGCATGTAATGTTGCTTCTTAGTTTTCAATCTACATCTATCCTCTGCATGTAAAAAACGTGATTTAGTACTTGGATTGGGAATTCTTTTGATTTCCATATTTTTCTTTGTTATGCCTCCGCCACCGAAGGTGGTGCCGGAGGCATCATGTTTTCGGGTTGTCCGTCCGTACGTCCGTACGTCCGTACGTCCGTCCGTCCGTCCGTACGTCCGTCCCGTTTGACCGTTATCACAATATCTCAAGAACCATTTAAGATTTAAACTTAAGACTCGGGAATAGTATTTATCACCATAGGAAGACGATCTGATTAGATTTTGGAGTACGTAGGTCAAAGGTCACAGGTCACAGAGGTCAACTTATGAAATTCCTTGTATTGAGTTTGTTAGCGCGATATCTCAAGAACCATTTGAGATTTAAACTTCAAACTTAAGAATAGTATGTATCACCATACGAAGACGATCTGATTAGATTTTGGAGCACGTATGTCAAAGGTCAAGGGTCACAGAGGTCAACTTATGAAATTCCATACATTGAGATTGTTATCATGATATCTCAAGAACCACTGGAGATTTAAACTTCAAACTTAGTGATAGTGTGTATCACTATAGGAAAACAATCTGATTACATTTTGGGTCACGAGGTCAAAAGTCAAAGGTCACAGGGCTCATTATGTATGCAAAAACAGCTTGTGATCGCGTTATCTGAACAACCGATTGATGGATTCCTGCCAAACTTTGGTCATGTATGTTTCTTGCAGAGCTGATGAACTGATTAGATTTTGGGGTCACGAGGTCAAAGGTCACAGGGCTCATTATGTATGCAAAAACAGCTTGTGATCGCGTTATCTGAAGAACCGATTGATGGATTCCTGCCAAACTTTGGTCATGTATGTATCTTGCAAAGCCAATGAACTGATTAGATTTTGGGGTCACGAGGTCAAAGGTCACAGCGCACATTGTGTATGCAAAAACAGCTCGTGATCGCCTTATCTCAAGAACCGATTGATGGATTCCTGCCAAACTTAGGTCATGTATGTTACTTGCAGAGCTGATGAACTGATTAGATTTTGGGGTCATGAGGTAAAGGTCAAGGTCATGCGGCTCATTATGTATGCAAAAATAGCTTGTGATCGTATTATCATTAGAACAGATTGATGGATTCCTGCCAAACTTAGATCATTTATGTATCTTGCAGAGCCAATGAATGGTTCATAAGATCAAAGGTCATGGGCTCATTATGTATGCAAAAATAGCTTGTGGACGCATTCTCATTAGAACTGACAGATGGATTACTATTTAACTCAGGAAATCTTGCAGAGCCAATGAACTGAGTAGATTTTAGGGTCATGAGGTCAAAGATCAAAGGGTCATATATGTATATGAGAAATTGCTTGTAATCACGATATTCTGAGAACATGTTAATGGATTACAATTGAACTTGAATTTGAAAAATTTCTTCCGTTTCGGTTTGTAAAATTGCTCTATGACGGAGGCATCATTTTCGACTGCGCGCAGTCGAATTCCATCTAGTTTATTACTCACTTAGTACTCAGTATTATGCATTTTCTACCTTAATTATTTGTCTTATAGCCTTGAGAAGTTGTAGTTTTGTTTGATTTACCTAGTGAATTTATGCCATTACCAGAACTTAATATCATGTGCTTTTGTTCTTCCTCAGAATTTGACAACTGGTACAGTGAATGTTTCTTGACGACTGAGGAAGGCCAGAGTAGTGCAGTGGCAGGGGTTGGAGCAAGACCAGGAACTCAGTATGACATGGTGAGTATAGTTCCTGAAGTATTATTCTGTATAGAGTGGTGAAGTGTGACGTCATCCAAATTTTATTTTTAGAATTTCTCACTTTTGTCTTAATTTTCCGAAAGAGCATCAAAAATAATGTCCAAATGTCGAAAACCAATTGAATATTTAAAGTATTGGCTGAGATATGACCATCTGAATAAATATATTTCCTATAGGAACTCAGTGTTATTTTCTCTGGCTCCTAACCATTACAAGCCAGAGGAAATATATTTATTCAGGTGGTCATATCTCAGCCAATACTTAACATATTCAATTGGTTTTCGACATTTGGACACTAATTTTGATGCTCTTTCGGAAAATTAAGACAAAAGTGAGAAATTCTAAAAATAAAATTTGGATGACGTCACACTTCACCACTCTATATCTCATGCTACTGTGTCACATAGAAGTGGAACTACACTATGTATATGGAGAGTTCAACAAGATGAGAATTTCATGTCTATTGAAAAGCACTTTAAAAGCATACTGTAGGAAATTTTTAACCAGCTAATTTCGAGCTGAGCTAATAAGTTTTGTCTTTTTTTTCCTTTCAGCCTGAAGATGAAGGAGAGAAATTTGAAAGACTTCAATCGGAGCTTCTCATGGAGAATCCTGACTCGGCCTCCTTCTACAATGCTAAGATGAGAACCGATAGACGGGTAAGCAAAAGCTCTTCAATAATTCATAATTAAGAGGTTACTGGTATGAATGTGGTATAAGAGAGGATTGATATTCCTTCTGAAGTGCTAGGAAAAAGGCAGAGATATTTTTTAACAAAATTTCAAAATATTCATAATTGGCATTTAGAATATGATATATTAGAAGTAGTTGATGATACTATTAGGATCATAAGAGAAGTAAGCAAGCTCTATCAGTATTTATAGTTGGATGTAATATTCATCAATTTTTCATGTACTTTATTGTTACAGCAAATCTTGGAGAGTGCCGTGAATCAACCACAACCCCACGCATCATCGAACCGTCCAAGAGATGTAACCTCTCCAACGATCACCATCCGTAACAAGCCACCATCAATGATGATCCTTCAGAACTAACCGCACCAACCTATCTGCCATGAACGTTATCAGTTCAACATATGTATGGCACTTGCAGTAGATACTTGTCCATTCAAAGTTATCAGTGCCTCGTAGGTCTCAAAAGCATTTTCTGATTGCTTTCATTTTCAATATCTTTAAATGGTGACTATAAACCATCCATATACAAAGTTCTGAAAAAATCCATAAAAATGCACTTCACATAGTACTGGTCAATTCAAGTGAACAATCAACATAACAATGCCTTAGTATTTTTGCATTTTCTTGTTGATGCCATAACCACCTATGCACTGAGTATTGCTACCATATGATGGAGAATCGTTCAGAGGATTAGTGCACTTGGGTTCTTCTGTAAACTAAACCATATCAAATTACATGTAGTCTATGTGATTGCTAACATGTAACTCTTAGTCGTGCCAAGAAAAATAACACTTTTATGGAGTTATGTAAGTATTTGGAAGGTTCAAAGATGATTTTGATTATTCAAGGTGCATTAAGAACACTCAAAGAAAGGCCAATAAACCACAACCAGTTTCAAACTTGATTTGATCATACACACTTCAAATCTTGCACATGAGATTGATTTGGAAGCTTAGTAGGAATAAAATCAAATTCATTAAGCTTTTTACATGAAATCCATCTGTGATAGGCAATTGAGTTTTCTGTGTCGTTTATGAGAATGTTGTTGCAATATTCAAGGTTGTGAAATTGTCATTCCTTAGAAAGTCTCTCTGTTAAGGCTCATGTAGCAGATTTCTCACTGTATAGAAAAATATGTGTGTGCGAAAATCTAGCTTTGCTCAGGATAGCTATCATGTGAACCCGGACGAGGCTATCTTGTTACTGACATGGAAATATTTCAAACCCTATGAGGACCTGCTCAGATGTATAGACTTAACCCTAAATATTTCAATTCAATTCCTTACACAAATTATCGGTCATGCACAACAAAAATCATTCTCTGGCTGCTTCTGTTAAAAGTACAAAATGTCAAATGTAAGAGATGTAGAGGTAGGATTATGTCAGATATCTGCATCTGTGTTCCCATACAAATTTTTTGGAACATTGGAGATACGTTCTTTCTGGAGTTGGATATAAATGTATATAATATACAAGTATATGTAAATAATTTAATGTATATTTGCTTGAAAAATCAGAGCTTGAATATCTTGTCAATGTAGGTTTTCTTCATCTAAATTATTGTTATGTTATCATTGGTTACTTTGTGCAGCCTTGCAGCAAAGAAAGCTGAGATGTATGGACGTCTCTTCACATTGACTTTGAAATGTTATTATTTTTTAATTTTGAAATAAGTGATCCATTATATATTCTTTTTACATGTTTATAAATCATAAAGGATAATGATGAGAGATACTTCATGTATATGGTAGGATTGTTTTAACATTCATTCATTCATTTAACACTTGCATGCATGTAACATACGTGTATCTTTAGTATTGTGATCATTGGAGCCATGTCAAGCCTGGATATTAAAAAAAATCTATGTTGACCGTCCTCGTTCCATTGGTGTAGCTTATTTCAGACAACTGTAAAAATTAGTCAGTAAAGTTGGTTAGTAAAATCAAGCCTATTGGCTGCTCCAGTGGGGATGCAGTAGGCAGCATAAATCATGATATGTTTAAATTTTGTAAGATGTTCAAGACATTTGTCATAACTTTACATCTGATAAAAGTTATCTTTGACCTGGAATTTAACCTTGTAGTAAGGCCAACCCTGATATTAACAGTTTGCATTGATTGAAAGCAGACAATTAGAGAAGCAGTTTATCGATTAAACATTGGAGAAATATTAAACAATTGTGGTAAAAGAGTCGCTATGAAAGTCGATAAATATGAATATTTGAATCTAATTTTGTTGAAATTGGTAGTGTGATTGCTCACAGAATGTCAAAAATTTGTTCTCTCTTGACAGAAATATGTCTGCTAGATAAGGGAAGAGTGATCTTTGATAGTTTACAAAGTTAGTTCCAGTATAGTCATATCTTCCTTAGCAGCCACCTGTATATAGAGACCACCTGTATATAGCAGTCACATGTATTGTCTCTCTTTAGAAGGAAACATGTGTTGAAGAATCTGTATATAAAGGCCACCTGTCTACAGTAGCCACATTTTGTGTGTCCCTTGTAGCCTTAATAGAAAGGTTTGACTGTATTGCACTGAAAAAATGGGCAGCTTTGAGGAAAATTTAGCAGACTAAACAAATGGGAGTATTTTGGTTTAGAAATTTATATTAGTGATCTTCACTGTTAAAAGATCTCATGTTTTCCTTAATTGCATTGCTCTCAAATTTTGCTTACATGCTTCTCTAATTTCTGCTTCAAATTAAAGTACCAGTAATCTGTTTTCAAATATTGGAAACCCTTTGAACTGCAAATGAATGAGCCATGCAGTGTCAATGTTAAGTTCTTTCCTTGAACATTGTGTTTATGGATCGCATTATATGATGAAGAGAAGTCTTTATTTTTATTACTGTAAGCTTATTTCAGTGTGTGCATTGTTCCGTCCAGCATGCATTGTTTTTGTTTCTTGGTATACAGTGTCTCTTTTCAGCTCATGCATACATGTCTGGAAAAAGAATGTAAAAGATATTGAGAGGAAATTCAGAAAAATTGCCTTTAATTTTGTTTTATATATTTTCATTTACATATACTACTCTCGTCAATCATGCGAGAATTTGCTTTTTATAGTTGTATCATATACATGTTATAATAAATGTGAAAATTGTCCATATTCAAACGACTTTAGGCTACCATGTTTGTTCATTTATTTAGGTTGGTTAAAAATTGAGTTTTTTTTAAATACGTAGAAGTTTCTAGGCATTCTTTGCTCTCCAACATCACTGAATTACATTTTTATGATGCAGTTTAATGCCTTAGAATATAATTCTGTCTGTACCCACTACCTCTATATCTCTACCTATAGTATCTCCTTTCTATCATTCTTACTCTATCCATTCCTTTCCCATTCTTCTTTAATATAACATTAACATGAATTATGGCAAGTCTCTCTTCTCCCCCATTTTCGGCCTCTTTCTCTCTCTCTGCACCAGTCTATATATCCCCTTCTCCCTCATCATTTTCTATAAATCTCCCCCCCCCCCCCCTCTTTCTCCTCATATCTCCATCGTAACTTCTCTCTTTTCTATAGATCTCCCCGTCTCTATCCCTCTCCCCTCCCCCTCCCCTCTATTTCCCATCATCTCTTTGTCCTTCTCCTCTTTCTGTCCCCTCTTCCTCTGTCTGTCCCCACCTCTCTACCCCTTCCCTTCTCTTACTCTCTCCCTTCCAGATCAATTTTTATTCGAAAAAAAACCCAGTTTAGACTTTGTAGTTCATTAGCCTTTACAAAATGTACAACTTTATTTATACTATAAGCATTCATTATCATCTTTCATCTAATAGCATCTGCTTTATCACTTGGCTTGCTGACATCCTCTGTATCTATTGGAGTTCCTTCGCCTGCGCCAGGCAGGGTCACTGTGACTTCTGATGCATGCTCCATGATCCAGGAATGCATCTTGTCTTGTCCAAGCTCGCTGTAAAGCTCATTCTGTCTTCTCTCTGCCTTGTTCACCTCTGCATCCATTCTACAAAGAAAGAGAACAAGATATAGGATTTAGAAATAATAACTAGTCATTCTGAATCATTATTTATATTCTTGTGCAATGTGCAAGTATGTGCAGATTTACAACAACAAAGCAACAAACTTGCTTAAAACCTCAATAATTGAAATCACTATTTATGGAGCAATGTACTGTCTGTAAACAGATCCAAACTTCCTTATACTGGCTAGTACTATTAGTAGGCATATATATCTTTGCCAAATGCTATAAAAAATGTTTGACAGTTATGACCATGAACTAATTCCCTGTGGAAAACTACACCCTAAAACAATAACTGCCCTCCCCCTTTAACTCCCCCAAGGCCTTTAAATGTAGACAATGTTAAAAAGAAAAAAGAAAAAGAAACTTGAATGAGCCTCTGACTGGTCATTGGCTTTTTGCTGATCTCTTATAGCCACTCAACATGTATTTTTAAATTTGTTTAACTTCTTTAATAAAAAAAACCAATTGATTCTAGAATCTGATGCATGTTTGTGTTACTTTTTAGAAGATCTCTGGAATATTTCAAACTTGTATTGAACAGTAGACCTACCTTTTACTCTCACTAAGGGCTCTTTGCAGGAACGCATCGACCCTTTGGTCCTCATGGGCTTCACCAACCCGCTGTCTTGCCTCCTACCAAGAGATACATAGTATTTGTAAATGTCAGCTCTAGAATCTAGATCTATTTTATTTATTCAAAACTAATTTTACAATGTCTACGACTATATGGCATGGCCTAGCCACATTTACGACCGTAATGATGAATTGCTTTGAAATTAGATCCTCATCTTAGCAATTGATCATTACGATCACTAACTAGATCTAGCTAGACCTACACACACGCGTGCCGCCGCATCCCACTGTCGGTACGGTATGCAATTGTATTGTGCAGCAGTTTGCCCTGAATCCCGTGAGAAAGTGGATATGATAAGTCTTCGTTTTTAGGAAAAATATTCCATAAAAATTAAAAGGTAAGAAAATTGACATGAAACAGCTAGGTAAGGATTGACATTTAACGACTTTAAATCATGGCCATTATTTGAACAATTGATAAAGATGTAGTTAATTTTTGAAACGTTCTAGTAGGGTATCTCCACGCCGGAGTTACAGGTCAAAGTATGGATATGATTCTGAACTAGCTCCAAAATGTGACCCAATCGTTTTCCTATGCAGGCTCTGAAGCTCCGACGCCTTTGTCGGCGGAGCTCTCTGGCAGTCTGGGCCGGTGTGACCGCGCCGTTTGTCCTACCAGTTTCGTTTGTCCGTCGGACATAATACAGTGGCGGATCCAGGGGGGGGGGGGCCGAAACGGCCGCGGCCCCCCCTATTGGCGGCGCAAAAAGAAGGAAGAAAAAAAGAGGAAGAAAAGAAGAGAAAAAAAGAAAGGAGAAGAGGAGAAGAAAAAGGAGAAGAGAAAAGAAAGGAGAAGGGAAAAGAAAAGGGAAGAGAAGATAAAAGAGAAAAGAAAAGATAAAGAAGAAAGCCCAACTCCCCCCCCCCCCCCCTCTCCCACTCCCACTCCGAGGTCGGAGGGACCGAATTTGTGTTCCCAAAATTTCCGATAAAGAGTTACTTTTCACGCAACAAAGTCCGGCCCGTAATACACAAAAATCCGGCCCGTACTGACTTACACCGGAGATAGAGGGGTGCTTTCAAAGAGAGGGAACATTCATGTGCGTACCCTATACTGAGTGGGTGGGGGGGGGGGAAGTCGGTGAGAAAGGGGGAAAGACAAGGAAATAGCGCTAAGTGACAGTAACGACGAATAAGGGAAAACTGTAATCGGGAGATTTGGGGTCATTCCAGAAGGCTTGGCAAACGTTATTGAATAAAGGGGTCCGGGCCGGCCGCATAAAATCTCGAGCCGCGGATTCAAAGTTAAACGTAAAAAACAGCCCCTGCGCTACAAAGGTCATCACTCTTTAGTGAGAAATTTGAAAGGGCACAATATTTTGGATGTCTTTTAAATAGAAGCTATATACTCAACAGTCTAATTTTAAATTAACGGTAGGGCCGCTTCATAACTCTTATTTTGCCCTTCATTTGGATTCAGCTCATACCAACTCGCTTGTGCTTGTATTTGAACTCATGTTGGTAGTATTCATGGACAGGGGCGGCAATCCTGGGCCCGATAGGGAGACACGTCCCCCAGGAAATTTAGAAATATAGCTAGAAAGAAATATAGCGGAATTTTCTAGAATGAATAATTTCAACATTGCAAAATCGCTACGCCCCGGCCCTCGCCCGATAACACAAAACTATGATACGACGCTCCCGGCCGTGATTTATCCATGGTTGGTATAATAGATATTTTTTTCCCTTTCACTTCTACTAACCTAATTGTGTGCTATCACAATCATGATTGTTTCATTTTCCCTTTAAAGCAGGCGCGTAGCCAGGGGCGGTAGGGGCAGTAAGAGGACATAGGACGAAAAAGGAGCAGACAAAGAAAAAAAAAAATTCTGACAAGTCGAGAACGGTACAACGAATCGTCTGCTTTCTCTAATAATTTAATGAAATGTCAAAGCTTCGCTCGAAAGGGGGGCAACTGAAATCAGACAAGGAATGGTAAAATGAATCGTCTTCTTTCTCTAATAATTTAATGAAACGTCCGAAGTTTACGCGCTACGCGCGGGCGGGGAAAAACTGAATTCAGACAAGGATTAAGAGTCGAGAATGGTACAAAGAATCGTC
>JAVYIG010017957.1:0-23460 GCA_035222895.1 Strongylocentrotus droebachiensis
GTTCCGCCATTTGCTTGTGTGCCGGCATCATTTCTTCTTTGAGAAGATACAAAATGTCTGCAAGTATTTTGGACCTACATAGAATATGCGAAAAGAGATATGTCTTTGTCTTTGGCCCATGATCCCACAGCTAAGTTACGTAAGAGGAACAAAGAACGTTGTCGAATGTAAAGGTCGTTGTCATGGTTATAAACTCCAACAATAGAAGAGCGGAAGTAAGGTAAGGGTATAATTGAATGACAATGAACTGACTTACAGCATTGATGATCCTACTACATGTATAACCTTGGATGTTTTTTTTTTGTTTTTTTGGGGGAGTGGGGTCTTGTTTTTTGCAGTTGTCGTTGCTGTTTTTTAAGCATTATAACGTAGAACCAGATTTTACCCTATCTGAAATAATCATTAAAAAATACAAGAATCATTCAAGATAAAGGAATGAACAAGAATATGTGCTAAGCTAAAATGTCACAGACAAAAAGATGATCATGAGAAATGATTGTTTCTCTCTCTTTTTTTTCTCTTTATGTCTCTCTCTCCCTCTCTCTTTCCTCTCTCTCTCTCCCTCTCTCTGTCTGTCTCTCTGTCTATATGCCAATGTTGTTCCGCCATTTCCTTGTATGCCGGCACCATTCTTTCTTTGAGGTAAATTATTATAACATAATCCTGATGATGTACATATATATACCTTAAATTTATTATAGGGAACGAAATAGAAAAGGAGCGGCTGGTAATGTCGAAACGAGAAGAATAATACTGTACAATAATTATACAAAGTAAACCTTTTGAATGTAAATATCTGTTGCATCAAATTGATATTTAAAAAAAAATGTTTATTATGTTATATATACGGTACTGTTATACGTCGGGCATTATACTTCAGCGAAAAGATATTTATTTAAAAAAAAAAAAAATAAAGGAAAACAAAACGGAGCTGGAGGGGGGGGGGGGTGTTGATTGGAGAGACAAATATCATAACAATAAAATACAGTACAGACTTCGCCAAACTTTCTGACCATTTTGTCTCCAAGCTGTATACTTTTGTTCATTACAATGAGTAACTAACGGTATGATCATACCAACTATGTTAATAATATACTCATATCGAGAACAAAGTATGTTGTAATATTGTTTCAATAAGCTGCAGATATTTTTCCTTCCCTTTTTCTTGTCTTTTGTAGTTAATTGTGAGTATCGGTTCATGTATCCCTGTAATCTTCCTTTCCCTGTTTTAGCGTGTATTTGTATTTTATAAACTTTACTTTAGTTAATTATGTCATTTGTAGTTTAAGGAGCCTATCCACAACAAGCTCTGCTTTTCCATAGGCTCCGCCACTATATCTCTTAAGTCCAACTTAATGGACAAATATTCTGAATAGTGTGTACCGGTATTGTATGAACATGTATATCATAATCATTTTCAATATGTTGTTACACTCTTTGTAAAATGAGATATTGTGGAAACCAATAAACTATCTATCTATCTATCTTTCTCCCCCCCCCCTCTCTCTCTCTCTCTCTCTCCCTCCCTCTCCTTGTATGTCTGTCTCTCTGTCTATCTGTCAATGTCGTTTTCCATCTTCATCTTTCATATTGTTCTCTATACCTCCATTAGCTTGTACGCCGGCAGCATTCCTTCCTTGAGATTGATTATTATAACATAATCCTGATTATGTACACGTTATACCTTATATTTATTATAGGGAACGAAATAGAATACGAGCAGGTGGTAATGTCGAAATGAGAAGATTATTACTGTACAATAACTATACAAAGTAAAACTTTACAGTGTAAATCTCTGTTGCACCAAACTGCTATAAAAAAAAATTAAGGTTTAATATGCTATACAGTGTGAGTCAAAAACAAATTTACACCTAGAAAATTGCTAATTATTTTAAAAATCATCTATGAACAGTAAATTATTATACATCTTATGAAAGAGTGTTTTATCCCAAATCATGTGGTATCATTATTGTGTGGTATGTGTTCACGCTTGAATGAACAGATGCATTGTTTGCGAGAGTGCAAAAATCGACTTGCGCCAAAGTTGCTTATGCGATGTTTGAATAAAACAATTTTAGATTTGGGTATTAAATCGGTTTTTGCAGATCCAAATAACATTCCTAACAAATTAACCATGCCACACATATCAAATATCGAATATCAAATATCCACGAACATTTGTGCGCGTGTGTGTGTGCGTGTGTGACTTTGCTTCTGCAAAAAGCATATGCAATGAATTTCATTTGATACATTCAATTCATTCTCTCACTCCGCTAATCCCAACATAATACATGCACTCTCGCAAACAATACCTCCTGTTAATCCAAGTGTGAACACATACCACACACAAATTATATTAAATGTTTTGGGATAACACACTCTTTCATAAAATGTATAATAATTTACTGTTTATAGATGATTTTTAAAATAATTTGCAATTTTCTAGGTGTAAACTTTTTTGTTTAACTCATACGGTATAGGTCTATACATCTTACAGCATCGTTAGACGGACATACTTATACAGTAGGGACTTTTAGATTGAGTGGACGAGAACACGGCGAACGTCGACTGATCATACGTGTCAACGTACTCAACTGCCCATGTTGACTACAATTAGAAATCTTTAGATTGCACTCGACGATATACATGCATGCAGGAAGTAACACTATGAACATGACGGAATAAGAAAGAGGACAAAATATACAGTTCCTCAATCTACCCTCAACAACTGCTGTGGTAGAATATCCCTTCACTGCTATGATGTAAAAATGTGTAGCACAGGTGAATATGCATGTGACACCTGTTCTACACATTTTTACATAATAGCAGGGAAGGGATGTTCCTTGTCTACCTGAGGAACTGTATATTTTATGCGCACGCGGCATATACTAGTACCGTACTAGATTTAGGAAATTCAAGGTTGACGCATTCTCGATCGCCGACTGAGACGACGTGACGCATGCGCAGTGCCTCAAAATGACGTCACACGTTGCAGTCAAAGCTGTCGACGTGTAAATATAAAAGTCCCTAGTGACGACAAATGTGCACCTCTCATATGTACATACGTCGGAATGCATTTTTGTTCTTGGAGTGAAGAAATGAATTTATTGATCATTTTACATAATATTAAACATATTGACAAGGAATAACGCGATCGCAACTATTTACAAAAAGTAGCCCAAGGGTTATTTCGATTCCCCGTAGAAATGATGTTCGTAGTACGTCATTGTCTTGTTTGCACATTTTAATCGGTGACGCACAAGGCTATTTCAATTTCCTTAGGCTGATTTTCGAAAGTAGTTGCTATCGTTCTGCATAAAGACTTAAAGAGAAGGTTAAGTTTTGGGGAGAGGTGAACAATTTGTGAGCGTTATCATCGTTATTATGCAAGGGTGGAAGAACATCAGATAAAACATGTTCCCTGAAAAGCATGGCTCTTCAAATGCCTTCATATTCTAAATGAGGCATATAACATCGTAAACATCGGGACGGATTTTTACGCCACGTGTTCGTGTAGACCCATATACATCCTTCTGCGTACAGTGCTTGTAACTTTCCAAGACTTGGCCAAATTTCTTATCATTTTGTTGATTCCAGAACCTTGCAATACACACGAATACTTATATGGTAGATGATCAACCTTTTCTGATCGACTCCACACCGTTTCTTTCACAATGCAATCGCATGACCATAACTCAACTTCATCTTTAAAAATCACAAAATATAAGACAATGATTCCTGGAAAAATACTTCAGCGCAACTGCATGTAGAGTATGTGTGAATGAATTTCAGTGAGTATTAATACTTCTGAATATTAATTGAACAAAGTGCTGAAGTGCTACATATATACTCTAACATACTACATCAATCAAACCACTTGTATGCTACAACATCAAGAATGTTATGTGTTTTACAGTACTGGACAAAATGATTAAATTTAAAACTTTCGTATATTACCTTCTTTTTTTAAATCATAGGTTTCTATCATTAGTATGTGTACTAATATTATTATCATCATCATCATCATCATCATTATTATTACTATCATTATTAAAATTATTATCATCGTAAATATTGTCATAATCATTATCAACATAAGTATTATCGTAATTACGAGTTCATATACGGCTTTATCATGTTTATGTGAAATATAGCTGAAAAAAGCCACACAGAATCTGATATAGTATGTTATATACCTCACTTAAGTAATCCAGCCATCTGATTGGTCGAAATTGCATTCATAAACTTCAACTGTTCCTGTAAAATTCCCGGTAACCATGCATAAAACATTTAATATTTTTAATAACCATGGTTATTAAAAAAATAGTTCAGTCTCCATGGTTACCCCATAGGTTTACATGTTAAAAAATGGTTTGAGCGATCGAAGATACCATAGTACGTGTGCGAAAAATTGGTCGGTATTTTCATACAAGACAAGACAATTCCAAACAAGACAAAAATGGCTCAAGAATCTCTCCCAAGATTTCAACTTATCAAATGCAAGACTCGCTGACAGCAAGAACAACAAAAAGGGTACGTGAAATTATCCATAAACATGTTCGTTTAGTTGCTGAACAAGCATAGACGTCGACTGTATACGAAAATAGATCTAGTTGTCAGGGTGTTGATCGCGCACCCGATGTTGTGTGTTAAAATTATTTCCATAGAGATTGTACGCAATGCATTTCCTATGCAGTCTACGTGCATTCCGCGACCATGCAAAAAAGGTCGTTTTTTTTTCAATTCGAGATTCAAACCTTTATAATCTGTTGTGATCCTGAAGGTGATACTCAATAAGTGAGGTGTCATATGAAAGCGCAGGTTCTTCTCCATATTCCCCACAGGGCCGGCCCACCCACAAAATTGTAAAAATATCTTGCTAAGACTAGAATCTAGATCTAGTCTACTCTCAAAGATACGAAAATAGATCCAGTTGTCAGGGTGACTGATCGCGCACCCGATGCATGTTGTGTGTTAAGGTCAAGTTTTTTTTCAATTCGAGATTCAAACCTTTATAATCTGTTGTGATCCTGAAGGTGATACTCAATAAGTGAGGTGTCATATGAAAGCGCAGGTTCTTCTCCATATTCCCCACAGGGCCGGCCCACCCCCAAAATGTAAAAATATCTTGCTTAGACTAGAATCTAGACCTAGTCTACTCTCAAAGATAGACTCATAAAAAACAACCGTGCAGATAAACTAGAGAAAGGCCAAGGTGGTGTCTTTAGTTGACTCTTTTGTTTTCGGCATATAAAAGTATTAATGACTGCTTTAATATTCGAGAAATAGTTGTTTTTATACGCTCTCGGGAAGGTTACAATTGGGCTATTCCCCTCGGCACGCCTCGGGTAATAGCACAATTCTAACCTTCCCTTGAGCTTATAAAAACAACTATTTCTCTCAAAGCAGTCATTAATACTATAATATAACCGAGAATAACAATCATATATCAATATCAATATATCTATACTTTGAAAATTGAATTGAAAATGCTAAAAGGAACAATATCCAACGTGATTCAAATTGAAAATAGTAGAAAATATACTAATTCACAACGTTTGATGGAAAACACAATCCATGCTTCTTATGTATTTCATCTAGCCTTTTGTTGCAATATATCTATACATATACATGGGTAAATATACACACACAAAGTGCATATTAATAAAAGTGTAACCACCTTCGGTAGCTCCTAAGTAAACATTGAAAACCAATATGACTTTATAATCTATTTTACAATGAAGGTAAACTTTCTACTTTCCAATGATATCATATTCAGTGAGCTTTTTTGAGGGATGGACCCCCCCCCCCCCCCCCCCTGGCGCTCAAGGGGCGGGGGTGCAAATTGTCAAATTTTCGAGGCCAAAAAAAAAAAATGTGCTCACTACCCTCCCCCCCCCCCCTGATATGCGCCTGATCATATTCATAGTAATCCTGCTACGGGCGTCTGAGCACCAAAGGGTGTTGTCAAAGTCGCCCTCTACCAAGTTCAGGTCGATGGAACAAATGTGGGTCAGGCCATATGCATGTGCTTCTTTTGTCTTAAATCCATTTGAAAGCTAAATAATGCGTCTTGCTTTAGTGCTTCATTGTTTATAATATATAATAATGCAATGTTTCTAGGCTTTCACAAACCCTCGTTTCAATCCATACAAGATAATCTTTGATTATGTTGAACAGCCTTCTAACGTTTGTCTCGTTATATCTTAGTTCTCTCTGTCCACATGTCCGCTGCACCATTTCACACCCGTAAGGAGCATTCGTCGTTTAATATCTCAGATAGCAAATGAAAACTCATAGGTTACTCAATCCAAATGCAAGAAGGATTACATATGATGATAAGTATTACGTAAATTAACAGTAGAATTTTCACGAAAAGGATAGCATTCCAATTAAAATGTAACCATTTTGTATTATTCAATGAAAAGGGTTACCTTAAACATGGGATGCGAATAAATTCAAGATGTAATCATCATAACAAAGAAAGTATCATTGAATTTTGCATGACTTTGACGATATATTAACACATTTTCTTTACAACTACCTAACAGTGAATAAAAATAATTGTTTTATTTTTAACTACCTAACAGTGAATACAACTAATTGTTTTTGGAATGAAATAACATTCACATTCATTGCTTCAGCCCAAACATGGTGCCAGATGATTTTGACACTACTCTTCGAAAAGCCTGCTTGTCAGTTATCCGTGGCAATACAGTTAGGAACAAAGTATCATTAATGACAACTTTTCTAGCCCAGCATACTGTTGCTTTCACCGGCCCGAAATTTGGGAATACCCTCAATGATCCCATTATAAATTCTCCTAGCCTCCCTTTCTTTAAATAAAAACTCAAACCGTTCCTATTATCATCATATGAAGAGCTTAATTTCAAAAGGAGCTAAATTATTTATATCAGAACATTGTTCACTTAAGTACCCGTCTTTCAACAACATTATTTACCTAAAGTTTGGGAGCAATTATAAATAAATGCACCTTCTTATACCATTTTTCCATAGATATAGACACCTGTACAAAATATGGTAAACAAATTTTTTACAAAATGGATTTAGCTCCTTTTGGAATTAAACTCTTCATTTAAAGCCTAATTTCATATATTTACTTATGAATAATACCACAGCTGATGCTAGTTCTCATTTATATACATTATAGTACATAATCGTACGGACTAACCGTGAAGTTTTCATCCATCGTGTTCTTCTGTTCTCTCTACTCTCCCCCTCTCCTAATACGTGCCTTGACGGTTGTTTCATCACAAAGCATGCCAGGACATAATTCTAGTACGGTAGTAGATTTTCACCTTCGCCGCGATCATGATCAGCTGTTCCATTGCCAACAACGGGATATTTGTCTTGTCGAATCAACATCATAATCTTGTACATGATCTGCTATTCTGGAGTAATTTTCTTCCACTGCAGTATCATTTGTATGGTAAGAAACCAAGTTTATGATTATATATTTTTATGACGATCCTTTATGACAAAAAAATACTTCCGTACTAGAATTATGTCCCAGCATGCTTTGCGATGAAACAACCGTGTAGGCACATTCAACCTTACGTCTCTCTCCCATTGTTATTTCTGCCCCCAATCCTTGTTTTGTCTTTGCCCTTTTCCAAATCTCCTTGTCCTCGCCATTCTTCCTAGTTATTACAGGGACTATCAAAATACACGTATGTGGGCATTTTATTAAAGTAAGGAAACACTCCAATATACCGGATGTCAAATTGTAGGTTATCCTGCCACTGAAGAAGAGGGGTTGGTTCACCTAGTATGCGGCCCATATGGTAGAAATTGTCCTTGAAGTCTAGCCAGTAGCAATTGTTGCCGATGCCATCACAACGCATCGTACCATCGGACCACAATTGGATGGGAACAATATATCCCCACACTGTCCTCGTAATGGTCAGTAGATTTTCTCCTAAACATATTCCTGTAAACAAAAATTTAAAAGGTGGAGTGAAAAAGTTCAGCATAATGCGAAAATCCCAGTGTGTATAAGTATATATAGCTTACGGCGTCATTAGGCTCATTAGACGGAAATATGTAGTGACAAAAGGTGTCATAAGTAGACATGGTCCCTAGCAGGACATTTTCGTGTCCTGTTAACGATTGAACGATATAATTACTGCCCTCTACGTACGTTTGCAGGCAGAGAAACCTTAAAAGCCTCCCTAGAAACAATAGGTTTACTCATTAGTCATTAGTTTAATTAGTTATATTGTTTTGAATTTAGTGTTAGGGTTAGGGTAATTTATCAGTCTGTATGATGTCCGGTTAATGTACCATTTAGGGTTATATATAGATGTTCTGTTAATACAACATGTAGGGTTATATATTAATTTTTTTTCGGCTTACTACGAATCATCGGGTCATCGCGCTAGGTCGGTGGTCGTGTTACCCGACCTTTCGAGAAAACATGGCCCTTCAATCACGAAATTTCGAGGGTAATGTATGTGTAATAAATCCCTCTCATCTACAAATCATTTGGCCAAATTTACCCGACACTTTGTGAAAACCCTACGGCAAATCTACGAAAGGTCGTGTCATCATCCGCTTTCGTTTCACAAAGGTCGTGTAATGCGATCAACGGACCGGACGCGTTGACCTGATCATTCGATGTAAGCCACCGGGTTCGATTTTCAGCGGAGACAGCTTTTAAAGTTGAATTTTTTTACGGCCAAAAGACCCACCGGGCTCGGCTTACTACGAATCATCGGGTCATCGCGCTAGGTCGGTGGTCGTGTTACCCGACCTTTCGAGAAAACATGGCCCTTCAATCACGAAATTTCGAGGGTAATGTATGTGAAATAAACCCCTCTCATCTACAAATGATCTGGTTCAATTTACCCGACACTTTGTGAAAACCCTACGGCAAATCTACGAAAGGTCGTGTCATCATCCGCTTTCGTTTCACAAAGGTCGTGTGACGCGATCAACGGACCGGACGCGTTGACCTGATCATTCGATGTAAGCCACCGGGTTCGATTTTCAGCGGAGACAACTTTTAAAGTTGTATTTTTTCACGGCCTAAAGACCCAACGGGCTCGGCTTACTACGAATCATCGGGTCATCGCGCTAGGTCGGTGGTCGTGTTACCCGACCTTTCGAGAAAACATGGCCCTTCAATCACTAAAATTTCGAGGGTAATGTATGTGAAATAAACCCCTCTCATCTACAAATAATCTGGTCCAATTTACCCGACACTTTGTGAAAACCATACGGCAAATCTACGAAAGGTCGTGTCATCATCCGCTTTCGTTTCACAACGGTCGAGTAACGCGATCAACGGACCGGACGTGTTGACCTGATGATTCCAAGTAAGATTTTCAGCGGAGACAGTTTTTTAAGTTATATCAGTTAACCCCCCCCCCCCCACCACACACACACACACACACACACATACACACACCTTCGAACAGTGTCTACTAGCTTGAAGGTTTTACATGTTATTGGTGACGGTGACTTGTTTTGACTCACCGAATGCCACCATCGTATTATCCCTCGTAAATTGATTGCCAGAGGCTAGAACAATGTAAACGCTTTGTCCTCTGTCTTTGATGGCAATACGAGATCTGGAACTTTCGAACTCTTTCAGTTCCAACTTTGCGTGGTTCTTGTCATAGAATCACATGCATTGATCTGTGCAAGATTTAGAAGAGTTAAAAAAAAAATTAAGTTAGCCTATTGCTAACGAGGTCAACAACTTAAGATTCATTAGTGATAGATAAGGTTTAAACTATCTTAGGAAAAACATTCTATTTTTATTTATTACATAGCTTCATTCACATGGTACATTAATATCTTGAAGGTGTCCGAATGCCTAGAATGTGGTTTTTGCCCAAGTTTCTTTTCTTTTTTTAAGAAGTTAAAAGGATACAATATTTTGTTTTAATGTAATGGAGTCAACAACTATAAAAATGGGCCTCACATTATATCCGTTTAGACATAGAAGGGCCAATGATTAGCTATTAGTGTAGAGTTATCATTCTCCCGCTTGAATTTGTTGTGTACTTTCTTTTTTTGCACCAGCTGTCTGTGAAATAATAATAATAATTATAGGCATTTCTATAGCGCCGTCTATCTAGAAATTCTATTCCGAGGCGCATTAATTATTACCACGGCTTTAGCCTAGCTGCCACTACAGCGCTCCAGCATTTCAAGGAATTAATTCCTGCCAGGTACCCATTTACCTCACCTGGGTTGAGTGTGGCAAATGGAGATTAATGCCTGACCAAAGGACATTAGTGCCGTATCTGGGATCGAACCACGACCTTTGAATTTCAAGTAAAGGGCTTTAACCAGTCGACTACGACGCTTGCAATAGAATCTCACTGCGACGAGATCTCCCTGTGCCAAAATATCACTGGCCCAGAATCTCACAGCGTCAAAATCTCATCATGGTAAAATATCATTGCCCCTAAATCTCGCTGCCTCGAAATCGCAATGCACCAAAATCTCATTACCCCAAAATTGTAGTCATATTTGTGTTTACACACTTTTCATTCAAATAAAATAATAAAGTCTAATAAATCTCTGTATCCCGTAAAGTTATTGGATGCTTATGTTAACGAGTGCAGAAAATATCGTCTGCGAAAATGTTTGCCAAGACCAACATATCAACCAATGGCAATTTTAAAAGTCTATTGTTTCACCAATAGAAATAAGTAATAATAATACAGAAGGAGTTTTAACATTTATATTCAATTTCAGAAACCTTTTTGATAATTTTCCTATTATTATTTCATAGCAGGTTCACTACATGAATATTTCGATGGAAAACGTTATGTTACACAAGATGAATTGGTAAGGGTCTTTTACGTAAGGCCTTCACATTCAAATATATTTTACCCGGTTACATTTCCAATGCGACTCCAAACACACTCAAAATCGACCAGTTTGGGGCAATTGCAAGTAATGTATATTCTCTTTCGGCCTCTTGCCGGTCTGTTGCCGGTCTGTTGCCGGTCTCGATAGAGTTAACCGGGGTATTACAAGAACCGTTTACGCATCGTTGAGATAAACTTACATTCGCAGTAACGTGTACTGAAACCGTAGGGGCAATCGCAACCTGAAATGTATCCCTGGTGAACAACCTCCGTTCCTCCATTCTGACACGACACTGACGAATAAAGATAGCAATAATAGTTATTATTGTTATTATTATCATTAAACCTTTATTTCAACCAAAACTTGAAGCTGTATTTCAAATACAAAGGAAAATACAAACAGAAATATAACTATGATAGAATAAAATTGTCATGAATTCAAAGAAACTGTCGAGTCTGATACATATATATATGAATAACAATGTGCTACAATCAAATTATAACATTGTAAAACCGCTAGCTCACTATAACAATAATAATGCAGACTCATATCAACAAATTTCTTCACTGCAATATTCAGTCACATAGCTTAAGAGGGCATTAGCATTCTTCACAGTAACAACTGAAATTTGTAATAATTGTTCACAGTAGTATACAGTATCTAAATAAGGCACACTTGATGAATGTAAAGGACAATAAATTGAAACAATTTAATTCTAAGACAATTTATAATTCGATTCCTGTAAAAAGAATGTTGTTTTTATGGGGATTTAGTCATTCCAATGTATGTGAAACATGTAACTGTAGAGGAGATTTATTTCATGCTTTTTTGAAATTTGAAAGGAACGTTCCCTTCTTTGAAAAATTAAGGTAAATGATATAGCATGTCTATAATGTAGATATTGATTATATTGGTCTTTTGTTAAAAACCAATTTGGAGAAAAATATTGATGATATTGTTTCAATTGCCTTTTGGAGCTTCTTCTTCTTCCTCAGTATACGCATTCATGACCTTCATTTCTCTACCTGTGCAAGAGTACACCATTATTCGTCAATAAAAGGATGGAAAGTTACAATGGCATTCTGATTCTAACATCTCTATTATAATTTGAGTAAGGAAATCCATTGAAATCTAACAACTTTTAAGGTGCTGCACGCCTCCGGCTGAAAAAATTCCACGTGTCATTCGTTATGACTGCATATTGTTCTAAAGGCTGGGATTTTTAAAATAAATTGTTTGAAATTTCGAAATGAAATATAAAAACTCAAAATAGTTCATGAAAGAGGATGGCAACGGATAACGGTACTTGCGCTATACAGCGAATGTACACTCTTCAAATTGAAATTGAGGATAATAAAATTAGCGAGACCTTCAGCGTGTATAAAGGAATGGTTCCGCGGGAGAAAATTTCTCTGAACTATTTCTGTACTAGGTCTATGAGATTTCGTCTCTGCAACTTTTTCACCAATAACTTAATTAAGCAACAAGTACCGTTGCGTTTCCTGGTGCATTCACTACTTGAAAAGCGAACACGGAAGCTGTGATTGCTGTATCTTGTATTTGGTCAATCTGCTTTTTCGTTCGCGTTGATCTGATCATGTGAAAAATACAGTTGTGAAAATCCCCAGTTGTGGAAATAAGTGAAATTACAAAGATATTTTGTTTTCTGGGACAGGATAAGATTTTGTTACATCTGTAGTGACCAAATGTCACGATTTTTAACCTTTGCATTGATTTGTACGTGTTTAGAGTCGCTGTCTGGCTTTGCAGACATGTCCCAACTGGTTCTGTCTGGTTCGGCAAATAATTACCGTTGGTGAAGGTGATGGGACAAACTATCACTTCCGAGGCGATCTGGATGTAGCTATCTTTCCGAAGCAAAGCTGGGGAGAGATAGCGTATACATTCAGATTGCCAAGGAAGTGAAAGTTTGCCATCGCCTGAAACCAAAAATGTATTTTTTGCTTTATATTCCACATCGGAAACATTTCACTTCTTCCGTCATGTTAGAGCAACAAGTCATCAATTAACAGCTAGCAAACGGTGTACGATACGTACAGTGCATGCCGTATGGTGGTGTGACCATATAGTTCGCGCGTGCCCAAAGTTTGCGTACTAACACTAAAGGCGCTTAGAGATAGTACTACTATCTACACAGTAAAACGAGCTTTTCTTCTCCCATCAATAATGGGCGAACTATCATTTATCACGTGATTTACTTTTGACCAATCGTAGAGCAAGATTTTTAGTATGTGCAATGTAAAATATTGTATTGTTATGTAGATTATTTATTGTTAAATACAGCACGTGTAAGCCGCTATAAAGGCACATATTATTATTAATATAATTCTGTTTAGGATAACATTCACTAACTTTTTTTTTTTTTTTTTTTTTTTTCAATCGTCCAGTACATCCTTTCAACACCTTTTATCGCTCACACAATGCGCGCGAAAGGCCGCCGAAGGCGGCCTTATCGCGAGTCCATGTTAATTTGATCAAATATCAAACGTAATGTTTTTACCTCGTTCGCTGCAAGCTACCGCCTTTAAAGAGGCATCAGCATTTAATCCAGCCAGAAGTTTGGCCATCGTAGAGGTCGGGCTGACTTCAATTTGGTGGGATTTTCCCGACGATGGGCAGATAACACGCACGGCTTCACCGGTTCCTCCCGTTTCTGTATAGTAAACATTCCAGATTCCACCATCATGAATTCTAACATAAGCCTTATGGAGACAATTAGTCCACATTCTGTACTTTGGTTAAATAGATTTTGATTCAGAATCTTAAAAAGAAATACGTGATGCGTGGATAGAATGGGCAAATAAATTATTCACACACTACGTTCATTTAAGTTGCATGACCGTGCATATTGCATTTGATGCCAGGAACTTAAAAATTAGCTATGAAATCCTGTAACTGGTAACTCGTTTAAAAGTCCCACATTTTTTTGTTTTCGAACAAAATTGTAATTAAGTGCAATTTCTGAGAAAGCTCATAAACATTTGAATTGATATCAGAGATATTACATTTCATTACAACAATGTAGCAATAGGGGAAATGAAATTATTTTGCCGATTTGAAGAACAACGTGTGAACATTTTATCCTCTAAAGTAAAAGTCCATTCTGATATCAAGTTCGTTTTAATAGGAGCAGAAAAATGAGCGGAACAAGCCGGTGACAGTTTAAGCAAATTCCTATTACAAATCGGAAAGACTGACATTTTAGATTTTTTAAGTTGTTATCAATCAAAATCATAATATTTTAATTTTGGAGAAAAAAAATCAAAGTGTTTTCTTATATACGAATTGTACTACATCTCAAAACTAAATAGAATTTTTTATAATCTGATATATTGCTTTAAAGAAATGCGATAAGAAATACAAAAGTTTTCTTATTACATATCAAAGCAAAAGTACAGTGGTCTACATATTATTTTCTAATCACCCGAAGAAGTGGGAAATAATAATTGCTTCTTTTTCTTTCTTTTTCCTCTTAGTATGGAGGTTGTCTAATTAGGATATTCATGTAGATAACCTACATACCAGCCATTGTGTATTCATGTAATGAATTATAAGCATTAAACAACAGTAAAAAAAAAAAAATCTAAAAATTCACACAAAAAAAACTCACTCGTAACACTTCAGAACTATGGTGATATTTACATTGTATTCAAATTGATTAAACATTGAAAATCAACGTTTTATTATAATTATATCCGATCCAAAGTGTAATATACTATTGTCTAAACTCTCTCTCTCTCTCTCTGCCTTTCAGAAAAATATGAAGTTATCATTGCCTTTTATATTTTCCACTTTTTTTTTCTTAAGGATACTATATGTCCCTTTTGCAGTCAACATCAAATTCTGTAGAACTTTGCAGGAATTATGAATATGTCATGTATGTCCTATCTGTGAAATTTGAACGTTAGCAGTGTCCTAATATTCAAATTATGCAAGGAAACTTCTTTACTTGCCAGACTATTACTTACTGGCTCTATAGCTCTTAATTTGATTCGACAACTAACATATAATAGTCGTTTTTTTCCCACTTAAAGACATTTTCAAGCCCCCTTTTTTCAGGGATGTTCTAAATTAGTATTATTTTTTAAATTCCGTTGGAATTTAACCTTTTCATTTTTTGGCCTGCAAGTGGGACAAAGTACCTTTAAGCAGAAAGAACCTTGACACATATTCGAATAGATACATTACCGTGAAAACAACAGAGGACAAGAAGCCAAGCCGTTTGGAAAACAAGAGATGCACGATCCATCATGATTGGAGACAAATATGTAGAAGAAGAACTGCAATATCAAACAGACAACCTACCTCTACAATCTGAATATCGAATTTACGTGGGGTTTACGACCCTCAACGTGCACGGAGCTAATGATCATAGATAGGTCCTAAATAACTTAAAATGCGCTTAGGAAGTACAATGACATGTTTTTATTTGCGTCGTAAAGGAGTATTCTTTTACTTGCTTAGAAACGTTTATTTGGACAAAATAGCGACGAAGAGATGAATGAAGACAATGGGAAACCTTGCTTTGGTTAAGTTGCTCCATGTCTAGCACTACCACCACTAGCGTATTGATAGGAGGGGTTGGGGCAGTTCCCCCCCCCCCCCCCCCTCTGTCTCCAAATAAAATTCAAAAGGGGGTTTATTTCGAATTCGATACTAGTGATTCGCTCATCTGACCGTATTTAAATGCCAACATCCCTGAACCTCCTGGGGCTCCGTCCCCTGGACACCACCAAGAGCCCTGAGGCGGGCCCCTGGATGTTCATCTGACCGTACTTAAATGCCGAAAAACTCCGAGCTTTAAGGGGCTCCACACCTTGACCCCCCGCCGGGCTTTGCCCCTGGACCCTACGCCAATGAACGCTCTATTTAATACTTGAGCACACCCCCCCCCCCCCCCCCCCCGCGGGTAACAAGTAAGAGTGGTGATGCGGATTTTTAAAAAAAAGGTTAAAAAAAAAAGTTTTTGCTTATTACGCCACTGACTATCATTATAGGGGAGACAACAGCAATGAGTGTTTTTAATGCTCTGTATACAAACTTTTAATTTGGAGATACTTAAATTAATATCATTTGATATAATTTGGGAATATCAAAGTTATAAATAGCAGTTATCGCAGTACAGTTTGTATCGTAAAAAAACTGAAGTATGCGTGAACTTGGATTTTATCATGTACACAAATTTAATAAAACGATGAGCCTTGTGTATGAGCGCATCCTTTGTGTAAATTACCAAATTACCTGTACCTGTGCAAAGGCTTTTTGTTGTTTGCATTTTCAATGAGCGGTGACGGAGGTATATTCTGAAGAAGTAGAAAAAAAGTTTCTTTACATTATGCTTTCTGTCAGCATTAAAAATCTGACTTTTGAAGGGCTTGAGGGCCATGATGTGCAGTAGCACTTTTCAAGAACAATTGAATACTCTTTTGATATGTTCTAGTTCCTTAAATATGCCCTTTAATTTTCATTAATCATTAAAGGTAAATCCTAACTTGATTGCAAACTGCTCTGACTAGAGGAAAGCAAAATAATCAGAGGAGTACACTGGTGAAACATTGAAAGAAATTGGACAAAGGATGAGAAAGTTATGAATTTTCTCAGGAGAGTCTTTTTCATTTAAAGGACCCATAATAATATGCCTTCCATAATATACTTTAAGTAGTGCCCCAGGGAAGAACGCACTTAGGCAGAAAAGATAAAGTAATTATTTTTTTGTACACAACAAACGGGAGAGTTATCAGCGACAATGTCATAATCCAGTGACCAAACTGCCAATTTGAGATTCGCACAGACTTAGTGAACTCTATTGTTGGCGCTGTAGTCAGGGGCAAGGGTGGTATGTCCTGTTATTTTTAATCTGCATACTTTGTAGCTGCGGATCTAGAAGGTCCAATACTATTACACCTGACTGAATATGATATGAAAATTTAAACAGAATATAATTCCCTTAAGAAAATCGTGCGTGACGTGAACTATGTGACCGACAATGAAAATTAAATCATTGGATTTTTGTTAAAGTTGTCTTTAAGGGATCGGATATCTTTGCCTCGGATTCTGAACAAAAGCCTGGGGTTAGCTCATGCTGCAATCATAATTATAAACCTTTAGGTCAGTCAGGATTCCCATGACTTTTACAAGCCGATCGCCTATTTCATTATCAAGATATTTATAATTGGAAATCGATTTTTTTTTTTTTTTTTTTTTTAAACTATTTTTTATAACACTACAGTCTAGTGGGGAAAATGAGTATGGCAAAACCGTTCACTCAAGATTTTTCCTTTTATTGAGGCACTTTATGAACATTTGGAAGCGCAATTTTTTAGGGCTTCTATATCACAAACACTGATAACACGTAGGGACATTCATCGCAGATTTGTAAAACTGGAACATTGTTAAACGATACGTTTAATCATTTGTTTGTATTCTTTATGTTTGTTTCAAATGTCCACCCCTTTCCCCCCATTCTTCTCTTGTATGCATAAATTGACTCCAATACTCTTGGTCAATAAAGCATCTCTGAATCATATATTTTGTTAAACCCGATAGGCTTAAATTGCAGGAATCTCTTTATATTTTCTTTTTTTCACTTAATCTCCTTTGTATGTTTTATTTCTGTATCCTATATCTACACGGTAATACAGACGCACAACTTCATGTTCACACTCTCAACAGACTAACGAAACACAACAAAATATCGAGGGGTGTTGGGAACATGTGTTTCCTCCCGTTGGAGACTATACGTGGAAGGGGACTATTAGGAGCTCAATCGAGTCAGTGGTTTTGATCGTGTTCGCGTATTTGCCCAAGTCACAACTCACTTTTAAAATGCTATGGACGCACCTATCGGGCGTGATATAGGCGGGCTGCTTTAAGACAAATAGTCTTGTTAACTCGTTTTATACCAAAACTTTTCATGTTCCAAGTTATACCAGTGCAACATTATCATTATTATTCTATGGAATCTATACAGGTGTTAAAAGGATTGTCATCATTGAACTGTTCAAGACTGGAAATGGGTAACTTTGAAAAGCAATTGTGTTGCACGAGGAAATCCTTCCCTCAATCGGTTCAGGTTAATAATATTATACAATGGTATTTCAATATCCAATATGTCTAATCATACAAAATACTTAGAATATAATATTTAATCACTTTAAGTATCATTATTAAGAATTGGGATATATTATGCATAATGCAAAGAATAATGTGTATCATACATTCACTCAAACTACTGTGATTCGTTAGTATAATATATATAGATACGAGAGGGATAAAGAAGAAAAGAGAAGAGATAGAGTGAGATAGATCAGGATGAAGAACAAGAAAGTTGACGTGACGAGAGGAGACATAACATCGGTTCTAGGACACCTTCCCCTGGACAACCACCCCTCGAATAACAACCCCTAGGATAACCACCCTCTAGTACAGCTACCCCCTAGGACAACTACCCATCTAGGGCAACCACCCTCTAGGCGACTACCCCCGGGACAACCTACCCCCGGACAACTAACCCCAGACAAAAAAAACCTAGGACAATTACCCTCCGGACCCCCCTTACAACAACCATCCATCGTATAGGACAACTACCCCCGGACGAATTTCCCTAGGATAGTTGTCGGGGGTAGCTGTCCGGGGGTAGTTGTCTGGGAGAAGTTGTCTGGGAGTGGTTGTCCTAGGGGTAGCTGTCCGGATACGCACATCAACACATCAATATACTTGTTTTACTCACAGGTCAGGAGAATATATTTCATCTCCATTCTTAACATTAATTTGTGTGGGTATATATCCATACATCTAGTATAATGTCATAAAATACAGCAGTGTGGTTTATTATCTCGCCAGAGGTGTAAAAAACAACACTTAAATAATCACTGTTTAAAGAAATACAAACTGCAAGGAATTCGAGCTTGAAGGTGCATTTATTTTCACACGCGTTCTCTTTTAAGAAGAGTTTCCACAAAAGCATTAGGCAAGTACAAACTGACGTGTAACACATCATAAACGAAGATTAAATAAACGCTTGTTCCAGTGGTGATTTCACCTTACAGTAAAATCCGTTCAAAATGACTTTGTAACACAATGTACAGTGTGAGTCAAAAAAAAGTTAACACCTAGAAAATTGCTAATTTTTTTAAAAATCTTCTATAAACACTAAATTATTATTCATCTTATGAAAGAATGTTTTATCCCAAATCATGTGGTATAATTTGTGTGTGGTATGTGTTCACGCTTGAATGAACAGGATGCATAGTTTGCGAGAGTGCAAAAATCGACTTGTGCCAAAGTGATGCCAACAGCATGTATTATGTTGGAATTAGCGGAGTGAGATAATGAATTGCATGTATCAAATGAAATGCATTGCAGATGCTTTTTGCAGAAGCAAAGTCACACACGCACACACACACGCGCAAAAATGTTCGTTGATATTTGATATTCGATATTTGATATGTGTGGCATGGTTTACTTTGTTAGGGATGTTATTTGGATCTGCAAAAACCGATTTAATACCCAAATCCAAATTGTTTTATTCGAAAATCACGTAAGCAACTTTGGCGCAAGTTTGGTAAAAAGCATCTGCAATGCATTTCATTTAATACATGCAATTCATTATCTCACTCCGCTAATTCCAACATAATACATGCTGTTGGCATCACTTTGGCGCAAGTCGATTTTTGCACTCTCGCAAACAATGCCACCTGTTCATCAAGGCGTGAACACATACGACACAAAAATTGTATCAAATGATTTGGGATAAAACACTCTTTCATGAGATGTATAATAATTTACTGTTCATAGATGATTTTTAGAATAATTAGCAATTTTTTACGTGTAATTTTTTTTTTTGACTCACACGGTATAGGTCTAAACATAAAGCAGGGCTCCCACTTAGCCGAGTTCTATTAGCGAGTTATGGCGAGTTGTGGTGAGTTGCCTCAAAGAGGCACTCGCAATAACTCGCGAACAATTCGGTATGGCTTGGCGTAACTCTTTACAACATTCCAAGACTCTCCTCGAAGTCGCGAGCAGTTCCAAAATTGTGAACATGTTCACAAATTTTCCCCGATTCGTTGTAATTCGAGGTGAACTCGCCTACACTCGTAATATTCTCGCATTACTCGTAACAAGCTCGCGCTGCACTCTTCATAACTCGTAGCAACTAGCCACCTTATGAAGAGTGCAGCGCAAGCTTGTTACGAGTAATGCGAATATTTTACGAGTGTAAGCGAGTTCACCTCGAGTAACAACGAATTCACCTCGAGTAACAGCGAATCAGTGAACATTTTGAACATGTTCAAAATTTTCGCTGATTCGTTGTAGCTCGAGGTAAACTTGCTTAACACTCGTAATATACTCGTAGCAACTCGCCACCTTATGAAGAGTGCAGCGCGAGCTTGTTACAAGTAATACGTGTATATTACGAGTGTAGGCGAGTTCACCTCGAATTACAACGAATCGGGGAATTTTTTTGAACATGTTCAAAATTTTGGAACTGCTCGCGACTTCGAGGAGAGTCGTGGAATGTTGTAAAGAGTTACGCTAAGCCATACCGAATTGTTCGCGAGTTATTGCGAGTGCCTCTTTGAGGCAACTCACCACACCTCGCCTTAACTCGCTAATACAACTCGGCTAAGTGGGAGCCCTGCTTTACAGCGTCGTTAGACGGACATAATTATACAGTGACGACACATGTACACCTCTCATATGCACATACGTCGGAATGCATTTTTTTTCTTGGAGTGAAGGAATGAATGTATTGATCATTTTACATAATATTAAATATATTGACAAGAAATGACGCGTTCGCAATAGTTTTAAAAAAGTAACTCAAGGTTAATTTCAATTCCCCGTAGAAATAATGTTCGTAGTACGTCATTGTCTTGTTTGCACACATTTCAATCGGTGATGCACATGGCTATTTCAAATTCCTTAGGCTGATCTTTCGAAAGTAGTTGATATCGTGTTGCATAAAGACTTAAAGAGAAGGTTGGGTTCTGGGAAGAAGGTGAACAATAATTTGTGAGCGTTATCATCGTAATTATGCAAGGGTGGAATAACATGAGATAAAACATGTTCCCTGAAAAGCATGGTTCTTCAAATGCCTTCATATTCTAAATGAGGCATGTAACATCGTAAAATCAGGACTGATTTTTACGCCCCGTGTTCGTGTAGTCACATATACATCATTCTGTGTACAGTGCTTGTAACTTTCCAAGACTTGGCCAAATTTATTATCATTTTGATGATTCCAGAACCTTGTAATACACACGAATACTTATATGGTAGATGATCAACCTTTTCTGATCGATTCCACACCGTTTCTTTCACAATGCAATCGCATGACCATAACTCAACTTCTTCTTTAAAAATCACAAAATATCAGACAATGGTTCCTAGAAAAATACTACAGCGCAACTGCATGTAGAGTATGTGTGAATGAATTTCAGTGAGTATCAATGCTTCTGAATATTCATTGAACAAAGTGCTGAAGTGCTGCTTATATACTTTAATATACTAAATCAATAAAACCACTTGTATGTTACAACATCAAAAATTGTATCTGTCTTACAGTACTGGAGAAAATGATTAAATTTAAAACATTCGTATATTACCTTCTTTTTTATCATAAGTATATATCATTAGTATGTGTACTATTATTATCATCATCATCATCATTATCATTAATATTATTACTATTATTATCGTAAATATTGTCATAATCATTTTTAACATAAGTGTTATCGTAATTACGAGTTCATATACGGCTTTATCATGTTTATATAAAATAAAGCTGGAAAAGCTACACAGAATCTGATATTATAATATACAAAAAAATAACAATCATATATCAATATTAATATATATCTATACTTTGAAAATTGAATTAAAAATGCTAAAAGGAACAATGTCCAACTTGATTCAAATTGAAAATAGTAGAAAATATACTTATTCACCACGTTTGATAAAATACACAATCCATGCTTCTTATGTATTTCATCTACCCTTTTGAAACAATATATCTATATATATGAATACATGGGTATATATACACACACAAAGTGCATATCAATAAAAGTGTAACCACCTTTGGTAGCTCCTAATTAAAAATTGTAAACCAATATGACTTTGAAATATATTTTACAATAAAATGTGGGTCAGGCCATATGCATGTGCTTCTTTTGTCTTCAATCCATGTGTAAGCTAAATAATGCGTCGTGCTTTAGTTCTTCATTGTTTATAATGATGCAATGTATCTAGGCTTTCACAAATTATTGCTTCAATCCATACAAGCTAACCTTTGATTATGTTGAACAGCATTCCAACTTTTGTCTCGTTATATCTAAGTTCTCTCTGCCCACATGTCCGCTGCACCATTTCACAGCCGTAAGGATCATTCGTCGTTTAATATCTCAGATAGCAAATGAAAACTCATAGGTCACTCAATCCAAATGCAAGAAGGAATACATATGATGATAAGTATCAAATAAAGTGACAGTAGAATTGTCAAGAAAAGGATAACATTCCAATTAAAATGTAACCATTTTGTATTATTCAATGAGAAGGGTTACCTTAAACAAGGGATGCGAATAAAGTCAAGATTGTAATTATCATAACAAAGAAAATATCATTGAATTTTGCTTGAGTTTGACGATATATTAATACCTTTTCTTTTCAACTACCTAACTGTGAATACAACTAATTGAGCGATTGTTTTTGGAATGAGATAACACTCACATTTGTTTGCTTCATTTCAAATATGGTACTAGAGGGTTTTGAAACTACTTTTCGAAAAGCCTGCTTCTTAGTTATCCGTGGCAGCACAGTTAGGAACAAAGTATCATTAATGACAATTTGTCTAGCCAAGGATACTGTTGCTTTTACCGGCCCGAAATTTGGGAATACCCTCAATGATCCCATTATAAATTCTCCAAGCCTCCCTTTCTTCAAATCAAAACTCAAACCGTTCCTGTTATCATCATATGAAGAGCTTAATTCTAAAATGGGGCTAAATTATTTATATCAGAACATTGTTCACTTAAGTACCCGTCTTTCAACAACATTATTTACCTAAGTTTGGGAGCAATTATAAATAAATGCACCTTCTAATATCATTTTTCGATAGATGACTGTACAAAATCTGGTGAACAATTTCTTTTTTCTCCACAGTTACACAAATAGATTCAGCTCCTTTTGTAATTATACTCTTCATTTAAAGCCTAACTACATCTCTTTACTTATGAATAATACCACAGCTGATGCTAGTTCTCATTTATATACATTATAGTACATAATCGTACGGACTAACCGTGGATTTTTCATCCATCGTGTTCTTTTGTTCTCTCTACTCTCACCCCTCTCATTACCTTACGTCTCTCTCCCATTGTTATTTCTGCCCCAGTCCTTGTTTTGATCTTTTCCTTTTACAAATCTTTGTCCTTGTCCTTGCCCTGCTTCCTAGTCTATACAGGGACTATCAAAATACACGTATGAGGGCATTGTATTAGCGTACAGTGGAAACACTCCAATATACCGGATGTCAAATTGTAGGTTATCCTGCCACTGAAGAAGAGGGGTTGGTTCACCTATGCGGCC
>JAVYIG010017958.1:0-23456 GCA_035222895.1 Strongylocentrotus droebachiensis
CCAATCTTGCAAACACTATGGGATGTTACTAGTGGTCCCCATTAATATCATATTGTCATAATATGACCCCATCCCCAGAAAAATTGTTTATTTTCTAAAATCCAAGAAAATCAAGGGACATAAATATCTTTAACATACCAGCTTTTTATTACCACTTTTCTTCAAGCCTCCGGACATTTTTTTTCATATTCTTCTTGTCTCGAGATAGATTTATGCACACAGTGACTTCAATTGTTACATCAGGGTCCTGTTTCACAAAACTTGTTATCAATAGCAAGTTACAATGACTGTTATAAGAATTTTAGCATTTGTTAATTGATAACAAGTGTTTGTGAAACAGGGCCCAGGTGTTTGTAACCACTTTTCTTCACACCTCCAACATATTTATCATATTCTTACTTTTTCAAGATAGATTTATGCACACAGTGCCTTCAAATGTAACACCAGGGGGGGGGGGGGGTGTTTTACAAAGACTAAGATCAACTTTAAGTTTGACTTAAATATGGCAGGCTGTTTATGCCATTGTTCATGCTAATCCTCTCACCATTTACTGGCATACTTGTCTCTCAATGGACTTAAAAATCATGGTCAAATATCTACAGAATTTATATTTTTTTAAAATTCATTATTGAAGAAAAAATGTTATCTAAAGATCATAATGGTGAGAACAACTAGGGGCATGAATGGCCTGCCATAGTTAAGTCCAACTTAAAGTTGATTTTCGTCTTTGTAAAACAACCCCCTGATATCATTAGAAGCTTTTCCAATACTCACTTTTTATCGGGAGTGATGTAGGCCATACAAAAAGGTCTGACAAAGCCCCTGGCATGGATATCATACAGGGTAAAATGGTGGATCTGTGCACAAATAAGAACAGTAAAAAATAAAAAATAAGTATACACATGTACATGTATGTTTTATCCTCATTAATGTTAATGTGCTTGAAATTTAAAGGAAACTAGCATTGGTGCTACATTAATATTGTTACAAATTCTAATTAGGTTGTTGGTATAAATTCATAACTTTGCGGTTTCACCTTGTGAATAGTCTTCAAAAGGAGGGTTGGGTTGGAAGGGGATAGATAGAAAGTGAGAGAGATGTATATACAGTACACCCTTTTGGTTTCGTCCTATAGAGGAGTACGAGTTTTATGGATAGAGGTAGAGTAATTAACTGAGGTATTCTTTTGTGAGAGGAGGCCTGAAAAGGACTTGTGATCTTTATGAATGCAAAGAGAATTTAAAGGGAGATGGTTATCAGTTAACATGTTTAGAAGGTCACAATTCGCCGACAACAGACTTGCAGAATCATCAAAATAATCAAAATTGGCAGTCTTGCTAAAAGTCAACAGCAGGTACACAGAAAATATGTACATGGGACTACACATACATCTAGCACAAAAGTATGATCCAAAACCTGTGGCTGTTACTTGTCAAATTTCAAAAATGAGGGCATTTGAAGAGCCCTCCTTTTCAGGGGACACCTTTTTAAATCCCCACTGTACTACTTGTAGCTACTTGCTCCCTCTATATAGAAAACTTCCCCATTTGGTGCCTGTTGGTTCCCCATGATCATCTCTGTCTATAATAGAGAGCTGAGTTGATGAGATATAGCCACCTGTCAGTGACCACACTGTGTGGTCTAACTGGCCAAACTAGTACAGACGGCCTTTAAAGAAACTCTTCTACACTAACATAAACAAATAAAAAAAGCTCACAAACTATTTGTCACCTTTCCCAGTTCTCAACTTTCTCTTTAATAACAGACTTGTTTATAGGTCACAGTAATGCTACAGGGTTTCTGTACAAATGGAAATATATTCCATTACCGGCTCAAATAACGATCTAAACCCATGAGGCAATATTAGACATTAGACTGCAGGATATCTTATCATTAATTCATGCCGTAATCTTGTTACCATGGTGACATGATCTTGCTGCCGGCAATTAAACACATGATTATTACAGACATGTACCTACTTCCCAAAACAAATCGGGAGACAATAGGGAAGATTATGTGTGTACATTATTTTCTGGCTCTGTGCCACTGTGTACTTTGTATTATAATTGGGAAACAATACTTGAGAGAACACAGCCGACTGTAGGAGGCTTGAAACATTCTCAATTTATTTTCGAGATGAAAAAATTGAGTTCTAGTAGAGCCATTATATCATGAAAAAACAGTTCCTATTAGCAATAGATTGGTTTTCAATCATATTCAAACAAAATTTAAAGCATACTTTAACAAAACCATTGTTCTTGACAACCTGAAAGCTTGTCTGAGGCTTGCCCAATATAGCAACAAGTAATGTATGCAGACTGGATTCCAAGTATTGCAGTTCATTCATTCATAACAGGTCAATGGAGTAGAACTCGTAACTAGGTCACCAGGAAAGGATCATCCATAAATTTGAACATGTTAGTTAGCCGGTCTATTTGGAAAGGTTGATTATTTTAGACCTGTCTTTACTTTAAGGTTTTGAAATCATCAAAAGCATTAAAAAAAAAAAAAAAATCTCACTGCTCAACACATGCTCTGTACATAGAAATGGGTGTATAATTCACACACACTTATGTGACATGTAGATTTTTTGTTGTTGGTTTTTTTTTTTGGGGGGGGGGTCATATTTTGAATATGAGGGCAATTGGGAAACACTCATTTTCAAGGGGCATTACCACTACTTTATATTCTTCCAAATCGACATGAAAAGAATGAGAGAGCTAGAGCTCACACCTTTTGTTTTCCCCCTTTCGCAGACACCAGCCTTCTCTTTAAGCATGACGTTAAAGGAAGTAGTATAGAACAATCTTCCAAAGATAATCTCTTGGATTTTGACCCTAATTATGCTTTGATCAAACAATAGCGGGTCCACTCACATGAAATATTGAAAGAACCTTGGCAATGTCCTGTTTGTACATACTGTACTGTAGTCATATCATAATTCCACAAAATGGAGGCATCTGATGAATTTCACTTTTCTTCACTATGTGTAAAATATTTTAACCATTTTTTTTTTATTAATTTTTTTTAATCTAGTTTTGGGGCCTGGCACCTTAGTTTTGGGCCAAATCATTAAATGCTGGCTGCAAAATTTCAACATTGCAAGTAAAATGTCCTCCAAACACATGCGTCTGTTTATAGTCAATTTATCAGGTTTCTGCATATTTTATCTACCATTTAAAACTATTAAGCCACAGAATTTTGTCTAGCACTTTCAAGAAATGTCTTACATATGAATAGCTACCATCTTTCTTGTCTTCGAGCACCACTGAAGTGTCTTCTGAAAGCTTGAAGGTGTTCCTGTAAAACACACAAAAAGAAGACAAAGAAACATTAGGAGCTGTTTCGGGTAGTTGTAGCTGCACAGCTGATTGCAACAAAACTAACTTGCTCTATACATACATGTAACAGCTAAATTATTAATACCCTTACAGATGTTTTTGTATTTTTTTAAAGTGTGTGAAAAATTGATTTGTCTCTGTTTATGTTTATTAAGAATATATATCAAAGCTTGCATCTAAAATTATTCATCACATGTCCTAATCAACCTGTCCACCTTTTATTCTTGAGTTAAATAAACACAAAAACATATAGAGTTCTTGCCTTGCTGGCAATGTTGAAAATATTGACAAAAGAGTTTCTACAACTGACACTCTCACGAAAATTGGTGCAGATTTCCAATTGCTAACAGTTACCAAATTCATAACTTCCACCCTATAGATCATAATCCTAGGTCAGGGCTCGACACAGACAGGCGCCTGGGAAACATGAGGGCCCAAAATCCCCCCCCCCCCTCCCATAAAAAATATTTTAAAAAATAATTTAAAAATGAATAAATAAAAATGTATACACATTTTTAAATTTGTTATGTATAGGGCTAGTATAGACTGGGAAAGAAAAGTACATGTAGTTGTGAAGCCCTGCCTAGCTCTTAACCCTATATTTTGTTGCCAAAGAATATGTCTAGCTCATCCAGATATGAAATGAAACAAAAGTAATTCTTAATGTTGCAATGATGTAAATTGTAACATGCCCCTGATGCTATAGCCTCTCCAGAACTTTTCAACCAAATTCATTATTTCCTGCATTGTTAGTGAACACAAACATAACAAGGATACAAAACAATACAGCTAGATGTAAGGGAAAATTTAAGAGGATTGCAAGAAGCCTAAGTCTGGCTGATGTAACATGAGCTGAAGTGAATAAATTGATGAATTTTGTACCCCTTGCCAGAACTCCTCATTAAGTTTAATCCAATAGATTTAGGAGAGTCAACAAGGAAATCATTGAAATGGATATATAATTGTGACTCTCGAGTTGAATAGCTGCCAAAGCGGATTAATTTTGAACTGGCATATCAAACCTTTAAAAAATACAAGTGAATAAGTGTAATATAAGTGAATAAGTGTAATGTTCGTGTGTATTGTTAAACATGTGTACGCAATGTTTCCCCTGGTACACGAGTTGTACTGTATAGTATTCATAAGTTTACAACTTATATACCGGTAGGGCAAATATGTTCTACAGAGCTACATGTACATGTACTTGTCAGTGTATAATAGAGCATTACACCTACTGAAGAAAATACATGTAGGTGGCTATCTTTAATTAATGCTGCTCTTATCAAAGAAAATTACTAGTTTGCAGGCATTAGTCAGATGGCCACATATCAATTTTTCAAAAAGAACATTTGACTACTACAAAATACCACAGAAACCTGTACACATGTAGATTTAATACATGTGTTGCCTCTGATAAATTTTGGAAGTAAAAGAGTGCTGACGGTGAAGAGAGAAAAGGAGAGAAAAGGGGAGAAAGGAGGAAGGGAGATCATCAACCTCCGCACCATGAGGTGATAGATAAAACAGTTCTCACTTTAGTCGTGTGACAATTTTTACCATGATTCCTTTCCAGAGTTTCGGCACCCACATCTCAAATCAAATCTGACATCACAATGTATTAAAAGCCTGGAAATGGAAATGTGACTACCGTATTTGCCGGCGTAAAGGCCGCAGTATTTTTGGAAGAGAAAATATCAAAAAGTCTTTTTTTTTTTTTTTTTTTTTAGTTTTTGATTTATGGCGCTTTGCCTGGCAATGTCTCCCAGCTCAGTAATCAGTGTGTTGACTCACCACTCGGAAACTACAACAACACTAAAATTTGTCTGTCATCTTGGTTTGAAAGTAATCTTTCTAATAGATCTCAATATGTAGTTTATAATAATAATTTCTCAATTTTTTTTTATATAACAAATGGTGTACCACAAGGTTCTATCCTAGGACCTAGTACTCTATTGTTTTTAATTCACATTAATGATCTTACACATTCTTCTAAAAACGACATTGTTACTATTATTTGTGACAAGTTTACAAGCACAAATCAGCGCCTTTAACTGCACCTCGATGTTAAATGAAGGTCCTTCACCGCGTGGGTTTTCGGCAACAAAACAACAACAACAACAAAAAAATGTCAAAATCGGGGGTGCAGCCTTATCGCCGGCAAATACGGCACCCTGTATTGCAATAGGGCTGAAAATAAAATGTAATTATTTTAATCAGAGCTCAATATAAACATGTAGATGCAGGGGAGTGTAAGACAAAAGGTGGGGGTAATTGAGCCCCCGAGTTATACAGCCCTCCCAAGTAGCCCCTGTATTTCCTCTCTCTTTAAGATGATTTATTTCCTCTTTTTTGTGTGAAAAGAGCCCTCTGAAGAAAAAGTATTATTTTGAGGAACAGTTTAATAGTATGAATGTATACATTACATGGAAGGGGTGTAGACTGTTCAACTCAATCCTTATTTGTTTGGTAAAACTTTGGTTAGTTGATGTTATAATGTACATGTACGCATGCATGTACATGTTGCATGAGAGTACAGTTTTTTAATAATAAACTGAATAACAGTTTCCCCTTAAACGTATTACCGGTACCCATTTGAAATAATGATTATAAACTTGTTGAAAAATAAATATTTGGAAGGCTTAAGTGCTAAAGCTGTACACGTATGATTACAATTGTGCAAAACTGCAAACATTATTTTCACAATAACAGTCTTAAACAAGAGAATTATTAAAGGGTGCATACATGTACAGTATGTAAAGGGCACTTTGCCTGATTAGGATTCTGCTGTTTACACGAGCTTCGCTTACATGTGATTATCATTATGATTGTTAATGGTCTCCCCAAAGCGATTGAGTGGCTATGAGCCTATCATAATTACAATACCTAGCCTGTCAGTAAAAAGCCTATTAACGTTTTCCCTAAATGTACATTTAATAACTCACACAATACACACCTGCATTCAAGCTAATCTTGAGCTCAGCTGGTATGGGGATTGTATCTTGAGAAAAAATTGCTATGATTTATTCTGGATTGTTTATCCTAGAGCAGATTGGTTGTTTGAACCAGTGAAATAAACACAAACAAACAAAAACTTACAGGGCATCTTCTTTGATAAATACCACAACTCCCATTTGCACATGGTTAGTGACATGGAATTGACACGTATATCTCCATCACCACCACAACATAAACAAAGATAAAATATTGAATATCGTAACAGATAACAATGTCAAAATTACAAATAAATTGATATACATGTAATTACATTCAAAATATAAAGAAAATTGTATGAAAGCATTAGCCATAGTACAAATGGAATTTGGTATAAAGATCAGGGCTGTCGTTTAAAGCCGGTAACCGGTAAAACTTGCCGCCTATTCACTCGTTTCTTACCGGCTATAATTCCTATAATAAACCTTGCAAAAATCACAGAAAGTAGATCTAAATCAATGCTAATCCAAAATTTCCTTAATTTCGTCCAAGATATAATTAGTGCCGCACATACACGGCCGCAGTCGACGAAATCCCTTACGATCACGAACGCGACGTCGTCCGTACTAACCTAGACCTATCTATCTAACGTTACATCGCAGTTCTCCCCCCACAGCGCGGCGGCCAAGCCCGCCCGTCCCTACCCCATTGCGATCCCGATGTGCACGCGAGAAGACGATGCATGCACTGCACAAAATATATACACACTGATCATAACAAAACTGAAGCTAGCTCGCTGTAACCAAACTATCCGTTGCCGATTTGATATTTGAAGATCACGGAAACCGGGGCCTATACACGTGCGTGCAATGTCTAGAGACAACGTACTTTAGATTCGGAGATGCGCAAATCGGCAACAGAGTTTTGAACTCGGCTGAGTTTAGGCCGGCCACGGCCGTCACCGGCGGATCCCCGCAGCTAGCTCCCGATCGCAATCGGAAGCCAATCCGTTAATTCATTTATTTTATTTTCATTTATTTCCTTAAAAAAGTTGAATAAACAAATATACAGTGTCTTCACTTTGTCAGGAAAAACAGTGATATAACATTATAAAATGAACAGGAACTGAAGTAAATTCTTAAATGTATTCAATAATTTCATGTAAAAAAAAAATAATTAAATGAGAATTCATATGGGGAGCCAAATAAAAGTCACAAGTAAAAAAAAAAATCAAAATCTAGCCTCTGCTGCCCATTATTTAAATACTGTACATGTATTCAACAAATCATGATGTACAAAGATTGAGTATGGTGCATCATCTCAGTTTAATTAAAAATTACAAAGTAATGGTACAAAGTGATAAATAATTATCAACTTAATAACTTTTCTTATGAGTTATGATTGTTCATGTAATATTAAACATGAACAATATGTGTGTTTATTACAATATATGTGTAATACAAGGTAGGAAAGATAACTACAAATTTTCTTCTTAGGTACAGCTGTATGCACCAGATTGCACGATTTCAAGTGGAAAATCCCAAAAGGTCCCTACCGTGGGAGGGGGGGACACCCCCCTCCCACACCCTCCCCCCCTCGGTCGCTTCGCTCCCTCGCAGTGATGGTACCTCCTATAAAATTCAAATTACCTCCTTCAAAAATAATTAACAAGACCCCTGAAAGATATTGACTATTTTGAGAGGCCTGACACAGGCGCGCCTCGGGGTCATGGCAGGATGTGCGCACGTTCCCTTGAGCCTATAAAACAGCCAGACCTTGAATATTAATGCAGTCAATATGTCTTTTATATGCCGAATTGAAGCAAAAATCTACCAAGAACTCTTACCTTATCCTTTTATTGAGTAAAGATTGGTTAAAACATCAGAAAAAATCTGAGACACTGTCCGTTAATCTTTGCTGGAAAAATGACTGAAAGTTTCAATCATTTGGGAATCGCAGACAAAAAGCACTGTATGGTCGCACAAAGACAATTTGAACACGTAAACCAATGGGGATCGGAGCATGAGGGCTTTTTTTTAAAGACTATTGACCGGTAGGCGGGCATGGCTAAAATCATGACTCCAATTTTGACCAATCAGATGGCTAGATTTCTAAAGTGAGGTACAGTGTATATATTTGTGAAAGGGCCTAAAACTACCCATTCTAAATAAAAACTGATGAAAACTACACAAATGGACATTGTATGGGAGATGCTTACGTTGAGCGAGCGTAGTTGGTCGCATTGTAATCCACCGCCATGATCTTGACGGCATACATGTTCTTGTCAAAGCTGCTACCCCCATCTTTGGGAATCGTAATCTGTAAAAAGATGAATATAAAAAATAGGAGGGAGAAAAAAATCACTAAATTGGAACAGCTTTCTTTATACGATCAAAGGGGTCATAGAAAGTAATTATAATCCTAGTGGTTCGCTCCACTAATACAAAAGAGGAAAGGAAAAATGACTTACATGTAAATGTTTATAACTTATCAAAATTTATGAACTCATTCAGAAGTAGTTTTTCTTACTTTCTTTTTTTTTTTTTTTTATTGTTGGGGGGGGGGGGGATGTTATGATAACAATTTGCTATCCATGACACATTTGGAGTACAGCTCTCTGAAATGGTATTAGGAGAGCACTGAAATCTTAGTGAATAACAAATGAGAGATTTGTCACTATAAATAAACCGTGTACAATGTATTACAAATTTATATTATAACTATGACTAATTCACCACTTCGAGATTGACATCTATTCGGTGATTGCAACTTACAACCAGTCATAACTTCCTTATCAATTATTTAATCATTTTTCTGATCATAAATGTAGTTCAAAAGTTCAGTTAATTGTTTCTCCCATTTTTGTTCCTCATTTGAAAAGGTTTTGTTTTCAATGCTATTTCAGTTTCACAATTTAGCACAAAAAGAAATGCTGGCTCTGTTTACACAAGCAGATTCTATTTTGACACTTGAAATAAATTCAAGGTGATTTGCATCGAGCCAAAATCAAAATAAAAGTTTTGAATATATTCTTACAATGGGCAGTTGGGCACACATACACTGTACAGAAAAAGCATCTACACATGTACCGTACATGTAAATGTAGTGTACAGCCAGATATCCGTTGTATCTTGTATTCGGGATAGCACTAGCAGACTATACAGTATTATAAGATCTTTTCCTCTCTCGTAACTACCCATTAACCTGGTGGTGATATATGTTATTCATGATTAATTACAAATTAATGGGACTCTTTCTCAATTATTCATCATGCTTAATGAATTATATTATAATTGGACTCTATACAGTACATGTACATGTTATACACGTACAGTACATACACAAGCAGAACAATACAATAGGCTACATACTATTAAAGGTATGACAACTTCATACATGTATGTACAGCGGTTGTAAAAGGTGTACAAAATATACACTGTATACAGGTGTATTTCTCATTCGTATCATGCTTGTTGTTACCTCAAACTCATTAATTTGTTTACTGATGGGATCTCATGTTCGATAAATGCCTCTGAATCAATCTTGTGCTATCATTTTAAGAGATTTTCTTCGTTTAAATTTTTAAAGCAATCCTTTTGATAGACTGCCTGTTCAGAATATATATTACATTTACAGTATACAAAAATTGTATACAGAAACATTAAAAAGTTATATAAACAATAAAAAGTTATAAAAACATAGAAAATGTATAAAAACATTAAAAAAAGTTATAAAAACGTTTTAAAGAATCAACGTACAGCGAAAGGAATAAATAACAACATCGTACAAAAATAACGGTGTATACATGCACATGTAGGAAACTGTTTTTGACGGGGTCAGCTGACACGACAGCCGGCCAATCACGAATGTGCGATCAAGCGAAGCCCCGCCGAATTACACAACGTTCCTACGATCCTAGTCTGAATGATGCGACGTTCAGACTGGAGCTGGTTCTCTATTGAGTTTTTGTTCGATACGATGCACAAACAGATACTTCATCATACTATGGGGTCATTCAGACTACAAATTTTTAATTCTATATCTTATACATGTACATGTACAGTAGCTCAATTCTTGTATAGCTGCAGGGCTGTCGTTTAAAGCCGGTAATCGGTAAAACTTGCCGCCTATTCACTCATTTCTTACCGGCTATAATTCCTATAATAAACCTTGCAAAAATCACAGAAAGTAGATCTAAATCAATGCTAATCCAAAATTTCCTTAATTTCGTCCAAGATATAATTAGTGCCGCACATACACGGCCGCAGTCGACGAAATCCCTTACGATCACGAACGCGACGTCGTCCGTACTTACCTAGACCTATCTATCTAACGTTACATCGCAGTTCTCCCCCCACAGCGCGGCGGCCAAGCCCGCCCGTCCCTACCCCATTGCGATCCCGATGTGCACGCGAGAAGACGATGCATGCACTGCACAAAATATATACACACTGATCATAACAAAACTGAAGCTAGCTCGCTGTAACCAAACTATCCGTTGCCGATTTGATATTTGAAGATCACGGAAACCGGGGCCTATACACGTGCGTGCAATGTCTAGAGACAACGTACTTTAGATTCTGAGATGCGCAAATCGGCAACAGAGTTTTGAACTCGGCTGAGTTTAGGCCAGCCACGGCCGTCCCCGGCCGGCGGATCCCCGCAGCTAGCTCGCATGATATATGCAGGCTCGCGCTCCGCGAATATTCAAAACTAACTTCCGATCGCAATCGGAAGCCAATCCGTTAATTCATTTATTTTATTTTCATTTATTTCCTTAAAAAAGTTGAATAAACAAATATACAGTGTCTTCACTTTGTCAGGAAAAACAGTGATATAACATTATAAAATGAACAGGAACTGAAGTAAATTCTTAAATGTATTCAATAATTTCATGTCAAAAAAAAATAATTAAATGAGAATTCATATGGGGAGCCAAATAAAAGTCACAAGTAAAAAAAAAAAAATCAAAATCTAGCCTCTGCTGCCCATTATTTAAATACTGTACATGTATTCAACAAATCATGAAGTAGAAAGATTGAGTATGGTGCATCATCTCAGTTTAATTAAAAATTACAAAGTAATAATGGTACAAAGTGATAAATAATTATCAACTTAATAACTTTTCTTATGAGTTATGATTGTTCATGTAATATTAAACATGAACAATATGTGTGTTTATTACAATATATGTGTAATACAAGGTAGGAAAGATAACTACAAATTTTCTTCTTAGGTATGCACCAGATTGCACGATTTCAAGTGGAAAATCCCAAAAGGTCCCTACCGTGGGAGGGGGGACACCCCCCTCCCACACCCTCCCCCCCCCTCGGTCGCTTCGCTCCCTCGCAGTGATGGTACCTCCTATAAAATTCAAATTACCTCCTTCAAAAATAATTAACAAGACCCCTGTAGCTGTACTCAGAATTTCAGTTGTCTGAATGCAGGGTGACTAAATCTACATGTAGATCACACCTTGATCCACATGGTACCAAGGACTTTGAAATCAAAACAATACCAGGCTTACTATTTACATATCTGCTATACATGTAAATAATGTAATTCCGTGGGGTATAAAATCGGTAGAAATCGAATTGTACTTCCTTATTACATGAAAGTACAAGGCACTTTATCTCTTTATTTGCTTGAAACGAATGCCCGTCGTAAAGATATGAAACTTGTCTTTATTGATACTTAAAGCTACAGTCACAAAGGTTTGTACGAACGATGAGTTCGTACAAATCTCCATGTTTTTCCATTGTCTTCCCAAATTTCCATTGTCTGAAAAATCGTTCGTACAGCTTTCGTAGTAGCTCGTAATGGCATTTGTGACAAAGGCTTTAACCACTTAAATCCCTTAAATACAGATACATGTACACGTGTACATCCATTAAAATACAAAAATACTACAATATTGAATCAGTCAAGGTATGAAACTGTAGGCCTACTTAGCACATAACATTTTGCAGCATTTCACAGACACACACCAGAATTTTAATTTCCAATGGCGGACAAAAGGAACATGTACATGTACATGTACATGTATGTATGTCATAAAACTACAAAATTCAGGGTTGTTTTTGTAGGCCCCCACCCCTCCCTCTTCACATTCAAACAACAATCATTCATTAAAGGTACAGACCAGTTTTGGAAACGCCCCCCTCTCAAAAAATGAAATGGAAGCTCTTATTACCAATCATTGTGAAAGAATATGTTTTTAATAACACGTGATCACACAAATTTTGCCTGAGAAACCGCCTACTAATTGATATATTTGGTAAATTATTATATCTATTTGGACCTGATAGATATAACGCACGTGTGCGTAGTCCCATATACATCTTTCTGTGTTCAGTGCTTGTACAACTTTACCAAGACTGGGCCAAATTTCATTTTGATGATTCCAGAACCTTGCAGTACACACCAATACTATGCTAGATGATCAACCTTTTCTGATCGATTCCACAACGTTTCTTTCACAATGCAATCGCATGACCATATAAACTGGTCTTTGTCTTTAAAGGATTTTTTTTTTAATTATTGAAAAGCTACATTTATATGCAAGGCTGTGGGGCTGTGATTTCAAACAGCCAACTTTTAATAGGACAGCAAATGCTTGAGGGAGATGGTACCTGGCCTAGCATTACGTTCACTTAGGCATGAGATATTTATTATTGCTGTCGTTCCGATGCAGGATCCTGCAATGCGCGCTCCAGAACGATCGGCGCAATGATTAGTGACAGGAGTACAAATATTATACAACACTGCGCCAGAACGCGACGGCGTGATAATCGTCCGACTGCAGTAGGATTATTTGATTTAATATATATACAGTCAGACCGCAGCCGGTGCGAAAACCCTTTATTTTACTCAGCACGTATGCAAGAATTTACGTGTCTTGCATACGTAATGAGTAGTGCAGACGGGCTTCCCGATCGGCAGTTTTTGCCTTTATAATTGTTCATTTCTCATGAAATGGGTCTTATTTTAAAGATAAGAAGTTGCACTCTCTATATACTTATATGACAATCATGTTAGATATATTTTGGAAACAGATATTTCGCCTTGAAAATGGGGGTTTTCGACGATAAATCTATCTAAAGAGTAGGGCTGATTTTCACATAGAAATCATTCTTGCGTCAAGAAGATGTTATAATCAGCATAAAGCATAAATACCTTTCTTTACAATGATATCAAAATTATTTTATTTTACGGTGTACCAAAGTCAGGAACCAAAAAAAATCACGCTCATGTTTATGAATAATTAAAAAAAGTAGTCAACTTTGCCGATGTGATAATACAGCGTTCTGATTGGTCGACTACGTCAACTACGTCATATATGTTCCGCTTGGGTTTATTAACATTCTGAAAACCAAATTTTAGTAACCTAGTTTTGTGGCGTGCGCCTGTAATGCACGTGCGCGCAAGCAGTCATGGCAACGATCTAAGGACCCTGGATCAAATACGTTAATTGCCCTTCTGATAGTTATTTTCTACAATATTTCTTTTTTAATCATTTTTCTTATTTTTTTCGACCAGTTTGTGGCACGGCGGAGCTCCCTGGAGTTTAATAATCAGTTATACATTGTCATTGCTCAGACGGCGAGCGTGCACGAGTATGAAATCACACAATTTCGCGCCATCATAGAAAGAACAAATTGGTAATTTCCGGGTTTTTAGGGTCTTAATTATTATGATTATAAAGAAAACATGATTTTGCGTCAATTAGGTTTTGACATTATTTTGATCAGTGACTTTTCATCTGTCCAACGAATCTCAAAGTAAACAAATTAATTATGTACCAAAGTCAGGAACCAAAAGCGAAATTCCGGGTACAAAATAGCTGTTGAAATGTTACAAAAATAACGACCATAAAAGTGGTGAAAAAAGATTGTTTCAAAATTGTGAAATATGGCAAGTTTCATATCAAACTGAAGCTGAAGATCTCTAGAGTAATTACCGTTGCGTGCTGCCATGTTGACTAAAGTTATCGACCACAAAAGCAGCTGTTTGTACACCCTTACAAATCTCACGGAAAATCTCGTGAATTTCAGCACACGTGAATGCACGAGATTACCAAAGAGACGCTGAGTAAAAATCGGCTTTCAGCCTCATTAACGCGCGCGCTGCGGTCTGACTGTATACGCGCAGCGCTGGCAAGCCGGTACACTGGCCGGTACACTGTACATGCGCACGACACAAAATTATATATCGAGTGTCCCGACATTGACATTTCTATATTATAAACGAGTCGGAGTTAAAATAACTTCTACCACAGCTGTGCGTGTGTTTATAAACATGACATTTACAAATAATTTCTACGTACAATCGTGCGTTTGTTAATAAACATGACGGAGTTAAAATAATTTCTACTACAACTGTTTGGTTGTTTTTAAACATGACGGAGTTTAAAATAATTTCTTCTAAGACCGTGTGTTTGTTTATATTACATGACGGAGTTTAAATAACTTCTACTACAAATTATGTGCGTTTGTTTATGAGCATCACGGAGTTAATATAATTTCTACCACAATTGCATGTGTGTAATTTGTTTATAATTAAAACATGACATTTACAAATAATTTCTACGTACAATCGTGCGTTAGTTTATAAACATGACAGAGTTAAAATAATTTCTACTACAACTGTTTGATTGTTTTTAAACATGACGGAGTTAAAAATAATTATTCTAAACGTGTGTTTGTTTATAAACATGACGGAGTTTTAACTTCTACTACAACATTTTGTGAGTTTGTTTATAAGCCTCACGGAGTTAATATAATTTCTACCACAATTGCATGTGTGTAATTTGTTTATAAACATGACATTTAAAAATGATTTCTACTACAAATATGCGTTTGTTTATAAACATGATTAATCATGGAGTTAAAATAATTTCTACTACAACTACCGGTATTTGGTTGTTTTTAAACATGACAGAGTTTAAACGTATTTGTTCTGAGACCGTGTGTTTGTTTATAAACATGACGGAGTTTAATAACTTCTACTACAAATTCTGCGTTTTTTTTATAAGCATGACAGAGTTTAAGTAATTTCTACTGCTACAAGTACAACTGTGCGTTTGTTTATAAAAATGACAGAGTGAAATAAATTGTACTACCGTGTACACCGCGCTTTTGTTAATGACAGAGTTAAAATAATTTCCACTACAACCAAGAAGACTTCTTGGTGTAGTGGAAATTATTTACCTTGCTACAACCAGGGTATGTGAGTTTCTAAAACACCTCCCTGCTACAACTGTGCGTTGGTTATAAACGCGACAAAATAATTTCTACTAAATCTACATCCGAGCACACATGACGGAGTTATGATAGAATTTCTAGGTCATCACAACTGAACCCAACGCTATATCCACACACACAAAAAAAAAACATGTGCTCAGCTAATGTCCAACACACTGCTTGGGCGTACGTTGGTGGGCGGTGTTAATTGCAAGCCTGTGCCAATCGATAATCAGCTTTGAGACTAATTTCTTTAAAAGTTTATCGGAGTGCTACTGTATATCCAAATCATAATGAAACTGTCTTCGACTCGAAAAGGGTCTTCTCATTGGCTAAATAATAATTTGCAAGTTTATTTTTTGAAAGCAAATGTTTGCTTGTTTTCAGTTGTCATTTATTCTCCTGAGGTATTCCAAGTGGTATGAAGTCTGAATTGGCAGACTATACAAGCCCTGTAACTTCTTGGTTTCAGCTGGCTGGGGCGTGTCATATATCTTAGATAAGAACTGTCAAAACATGTCTGGGAAATGTAATCACGTACTGTAACCATGGAGATCTCTTCTTATATCTCCATGCTGTAACCCCTCTTACTTTTATGACAATGAGATTGCCATCCAGGGGGGGGGGGGGGGGGGGGGGGAGGATTTTGATGTGAAATATTTTCAATCAAAAGTCGCCACCATATAATTATGTTCTACCTCATTTTCTTTTTCTTTCGCAATTTTGGAATCCTTTCATATAAATATATATTTTAAGTCATGACCTTTTTATACAGGTATGCGAATTTTATATTTTTGACGTAACCTCAAAGGGGCGAGTTAAAAGCACACAGCTATGATGAAAATTTGGCAAATCCAAATTCATAATTACTATCATTTTGTCTACAACTAGTTCATCTAATAAACAAGGAATTACACCCAAGAGTCTGTTGGCCATTCCGATAGGCCATGATTTCTTGTCGAACATGGAGACTTTTTGCGATCGGGGGCGGGGGTACTGAATTCAGACAAGGATTTTTTTTATTTTTTATTTTTTATATTGGGTGCTCAAACATAACATGAAAGCCAACTTGCTGTTTACAATCATGTACAGGAATGTGAAATGACAAAAACATCATATAGTCCACTACAACTCAAATATAAACTTTTTAAAATGGAGGCTTAACTTGCCATATTTGGCTGCAATTACATATTCAGATTTAGACTTAATTTTTATCCAAAATATAAGACCATGAAAATTTGGTTTCTCTTTCTTAAATTTGCAGCAGTGAATGTAGAACCTGGTACACAAAAGAAAGAAATTTATACATATTGAATTTTGATAGTCCTTGGGACAACCAAACATTCTTTCAAAATCCGAAAAAAATATTTTTGTTTTAAAGTTTTAAAGATAGAGAATTCAGACAAGGATTAATAGTCGAGGATGTACAACGAACCGTCTTCTTTCTCTTATAATTTATTGAAATGTCAAAGCTTCCGCGCGGGGGGGGGGGTACTGAATTCAGACGAGTATTAAGAGTCGATAAATGTAAACGAATCCTCTTCTTTCTCTAATAATGTAATGAAATGTCAGAGCTTCCACGCTTCGCGCTGGAGTGGGGGGGGGGGGGGGTCACTGAATTCAGACAAGGATAACGAGTCTTCTTTCTCTAATAATGTAATGAAATGTCAAAGCTTCCGCGCTGGAGGGGGGGGGGACTGAATTAAGACAAGGATTAAGAGTCGAGAACGGTACAACGAATCGTCTTCTTTCTCAAATAATTAAATGAAATGTTAAAGCTTCCGCGCTTGAGGGGGGGGGGGGGGACTGAATTCAGACAAGGATTAAGAGTCGAGAACGGTACAACGAATCGTCTAATTTCTCTAATAATTTAGTGAAACGTCAAAACCTCCGCGCTTCGCGCGGAAGGGGGACAACTGAATTCAGATAAGGATTAAGAGTCGAAAAAAGTACACCAAATAGGGCTTATTAAGATTTGAAAACTGTACAAACGAATCATCTTCTTACTCTATAATAATTTAATGAAATGTTAAAGCTTCCACGCTTCGCGCTGGAGGGAGGGGGCTGAATTTAGATAAGCATTAATAGTCGAGAACGGTACAACGAATCGTCTTCTCTCTCTAATAATTTAATGAAATGTTAACGCTTCCAAGCTGGAGGGGTGGGGAAACTGAATTCAGACAAAGATTAAGAGTCAAGAACGGTACTACGAATCGTCTTCTTTCTCTAAAAATTTCATGAAATGTCAAAGCTTCCGCACGGGACGGGGGGGGGGGTGGTGCTGAATTCAGACAAGGATTAAGAGTCAAGAACGGTACTACGAATCGTCTTCTTTCTCTAAAAATTTCATGAAATGTCAAAGCTTCCGCACCGGACGGTGGGGGGGGGGGGGGGTGGTGCTGAATTCAGACAAGGATTAAGAGTCAAGAACGGTACTACGAATCGTCTTCTTTCTCTAAAAATGTCATGAAATGTCAAAGCTTCCGCACGGGACGGGGGGGGGGGGGTGGAGCTGAATTCAGACAAGGATTAAGAGTCAAGAACGGTACTACGAATCGTCTTCTTTCTCTAAAAAATTAATGAAATGTCAAAGCTTCCGCACGGGACGGGGGGGGGGGGGGGACTAAATTCAGACAAGGATTAAGAGTCAAGAACGGTACAACGAATCAAGTTCTTTCTCTAATAATTTAATGACATGTCAAAGCTTCCACGCTTCGCACTGGAGGGGGGGGGGAACTGAAATCAGACAAGGATTAATAATCGAGAACGGTACAACGAATCGTCTTCGTTCTCTAATAATTTAATGAAATGTCAAAGCTTCCACGCTGCGGCTGGAGGGGAGGGGGGGGGGGACTGAATTTAGATCGTCTTCTTTCTCTAATAATTGAAGGAAATGTCATATCTTCCGCGTGGGACGGGGGGGGGGGGGGGGTTGGACTGAATTCAGACAAGGATTAAGAGTCGAGAACGGTACAACGAATCGTCTTCTTTCTCTAATAATTAAATGTAATGTTAAAGCTTCTGCGCTGGAGGGGGGGGGGGGGACTGAATTCAGACATGGATTAAAAGTCGAGAACGCTACAACGAATCGTCTACTTTCTCTAATAATTTAATGAAACGTCAAAACCTCCGCGCTTCGCGCGGAAGGGGGACAACTGAATTCAGATAAGGATTAAGAGTCGAAAAAAGTACACCAAATAGGGCTTATTAGGATTTGAAAACTGTACAAACGAATCATCTTCTTACTCTAATAATTTAATGAAATGTAAAAGCTTCCACGCTTCGCGCTGGAGGGAGGGGGGCTGAATTTAGATAAGCATTAATAGTCGAGAACGGTACAACGAATCGTCTTCTCTCTCTAATAATTTAATGAAATGTTAGCGCTTCCAACCTGGAGGGGTGGGGAAACTGAATTCAGACAAGGATTGAGAGTCGAGAACGGTACAACGAATCGTCTTCTTTCTCTAATAATGTCAAAGCTTCCGCGATGGAGGGGGGAGAGGGGGGGGGGGGACTGAATTCAGACAAGGATTGTTTTCGAGAACGGTACAACGAATCATCTTCTTACTCTAATAATTTAATGAAATGTAAAAGCTTCCACGCTTTGCCCTGGAGGGAGGGGGGGGGGGGCAGGAACTAAATTCAGACAAAGATTAATAATCGAGAAACGGTATAACGAATCGTCTTCTTTCTCTAGTAATTTAACGAAAATATGTCAAAGCTTCCGCATGGGACGGGGGGGGGGGGTGCTGAATTCAGACAAGGATTAAGAGTCAAGAACGGTACAACGAATCGTCTTCTTTCTCTAGTAATTTAATGAAAATATGTCAAAGCTTCCGCACGGGACGGGGGGGGGGGGGCTGAATTCAGACAAGGATTAATAATCGAGAACGGTACTACGAATCGTCTTCTTTCTCTAATAATTTCATGAAAATATGTCAAAGCTTCCGCACGGGACGGGGGGGGGGGGTGGGGCTGAATTCAGACAAGGATTAAGAGTCAAGAACGGTACTACGAATCGTCTTCTTTCTCTAAAAATTTCATGAAATGTCAAAGCTTCCGCACGGGACGGGGGGGGGGGCTGAATTCAGACAAGGATTAAGAGTCAAGAACGGTACTACGAATCGTCTTCTTTCTCTAAAAATTTCATGAAATGTCAAAGCTTCCGCACGGGACGGGGGGGGGGGGTGGGGCTGAATTCAGACAAGGATTAAGAGTCAAGAACGGTACTACGAATCGTCTTCTTTCTCTAAAAATTTCATGAAATGTCAAAGCTTACGCACGGGACGGGGGGGGGGGGGGGGTGGTGCTGAATTCAGACAAGGATTAGGAGTCAAGAACGGTACTACGAATCGTCTTCTTTCTCTAAAAATGTAATGAAATGTCAAAGCTTCGGGACGGGGGGGGGGGGGGGGACTAAATTCAGACAAGGATTAAGAGTCAAGAACGGTACAACGAATCAAGTTCTTTCTCTAATAATTTAATGAAATGTCAAAGCTTCCACGCTGCGGCTGGAGGGGAGGGGGGGGGGGGGGGGGACTGAATTTAGATAAGCATTAATAGTCGAGAACAGTACAACGAATCGTTTTCTTTGTCTAATAATGTAATGAATATTTATTGTCACTAAACAGAGATCCATTTTGACTATTCATTAAAATACTGCAGAAAAGGGATTTAATTCTAAAATCACCACTGAGATAATCATGAGTCATGACTGGTATCGTGATCTTAGCATTGCGAACTTAAGACTCCTCAATCATATCGATCATAACAATTTTAAATAAAATTGCTGAATTTTATAATCAAAATTTTGTATCATTGCTTCAATTTTCGAAAAAAATAACCGACATGACATGACAAGTAGGGCCTAATTCAAACAGGCACATCAAAACCACACAAACAAGCAACAAAATAGGCCTACACCGCGAATAGATCGAGGAGCTCGAAATGACTGTCTAAATAATAGGAACACTAGACAAGATTAGTTTCGCATTATTACGATTAGAATTTTATAAAAAGAATCATGGGTTGATTTTCACATCTATCCCAATTTTGACTCTCGTAGACTTAATTTCCCCATCAATCTATTCTCTCGCTCTCTCCCTCCCTCCATCTTCCAAGTGTACCCCTTCCTCTCCCTCTCTCTTGTCTCCATCTTTCCTCATGTTTGTTTATCAACACCCAAGGAATTGCGCGCATGGCCTTTGTTCAAACAAAGTTCAAGGGTTCAAATGGGCGGCATTTTGTCTCCTCTCGCATTCAAATCTCAAAATAGAACTCCAGTTCAGAATTGCGCAATATACCTCTCAGCCAAACATAAACAAAAGGTTTAGATTTTAATGGGTCAAGATTTACTGCTGATACGTCTTTTTTACACGAGGTCGTGGACAGAATTGAGGTTAGATTTATCATGGAATGTGTTAATAAAACCCAAGCAATCTATATTTTGCATACTTAGATCTATAGCTTGAAATTAAATTGTGAGCAAATAAACTTCACTATTGTAAAAACCCATCGATCTATAGCTTGTAATTAAAACTAATCAGGAATAATCTCAATCACATTGCTCTGCAATTCCAACGCTAGCTAGCTCGCTCACTCCATTTGGCTTGCGCCTATACCATGCGCGGAGATAGCCAACGTGGCTAGCTAGGCTGCGAGTACTAGCGGCCGCGCTGTGTCTTCAGCTAGCGCATCCTTTTATGATTGCTGTGCATGTGCGCACTGAAATTCGTCCTCCTGCGTCGCGATGATTTCAAACTAATAATTAAATTTGGAGACTGCAGTCAGGCAAAGTGCGCGTACCAAATTCGTCCTCTTGCGTCGCGACGATTTCAATTTGATAATTAAATTTGGAGACTGCAGTCAGGCAAAGTGCGCGTACCAAATCGGCGCCGATCGTTCCATGCAGGATCCTGCATCGGAACGACAGCAATAATAAATATCTCATGCCTTAGTCAGCTCAACGTCTTCGCCTACAAACTGACTCAGCCGGAACTCGGTTTGAAACTAACTCATGTCTTTTGGATGTTGACGTTAAAGCCCCTCTGCACTAGTTTGGCCAGGAGGGATTAGACCTCCCTGCATACATGTAGTCACTGACCGGTGGTAATCTCATCAAATCAGCTCTCAATTATTAAAACATAAGAAAAAGGGGACCATGGGGAACCAATGGTCACCGATTAGGCTTTGTTTGCTATATAGAGGGCGCAAGGAGCTACAAGTAGTGCAGTGGGGCTTTAAATGTTGGTGTCCAGACGTAAATAATCATATACATGTACACGATTGATACACGTCTGTGAAAGCCCAATTACACACACACTTGAATGTATTGTGCAAGAACTTACCAGTGGCTTTGGTCCCTCTAGCTCCGAGAATTCACAGACCAGAACAAAGTCCTTCTGGCAGGTCGGGCTGACGGGCCAAGGGGTAGGAGGCCTGTAGCTCTGGGCCAGTTCAGTGGGTAGGGGTGGTCTGGACCGGACAAACGCCGCCTCGTCCTTGGCGGAGTCGAAATAGTTCATCTCCGGCGACTGGCTGTACAACTGGGCCACCTGGGGGATCCCGCCCAACATTGTGCTGGTGTAGGGTGTTAAGCACCGGAAGATTAAGTGTGGGATCTGTGTATGGAATAAAATTAACACCAAACATATGTGTGTTAATCAGAATCTAAGTAACAACATGGTGCTGGTGTAGGGTGTTTAGCACCGGAAGATTAAGTGTGGGATCTGTGTATGGAATAAAATTAACACCAAACATATGTGTTAATCAGAATCTTAGTAACTAATAAAGTGTGTTTAGCACCAGAGATAAGGAACAGAAGCTGTGTTTGGGATAATGTATTGTTCTGCACCAAAGAAGAAAGAATCTGAATTTGAACCTGGAATATATATCCATGTAGTTATAAGCAGTAAAACATTGTTTAGCATTAAAAAAGAGAATGGATACATCAGTTGCGTTTGGCATATATTTAACACTGGATATAGACCCCTACAATGTAGTTAAAATGTACATACAGTTTAAGAATCTTAATCTAGCAATTTATGAAAGAAAGTGTTTAGCCCAAGTAATAAAGAATAAATTAGTATTTGGAATAGCATTATCTTCAATGTGTATGAGGGATCATGACATGACCCATTGGCACATGATTAATCCCTTTGGAATCAAATGTGTTTTTGTGATGTCTTTGGTTCCGATGGGATCGCTTCAGACTTGGACTCTTTGGAGGGGGGGGGGGGGGGGGGGAAAGAGTTTTTTATTTTTAGAAAGAGCATGAAAATTTCAAGAAAAAGGGCCATATTTTCAAAAATGCAGGTGGATGTGTATTAAGCTGTTTTTTTTCTTTTCTTTCCAAAAACAGGGTGCTTTTGTGAATGTGTATCGGCTAAGGCTTTCTTATAAGCCCATTTTAAACAGGTCTTTTTTCACTCAAAGGGGTCATATTTTGTGGAAAATGTTCCTGAAAGTAGGCAATACAAATTCCGCTCACTGCATGTGTTTTAAACCTTTGAACATGCCTTTAAATCCCCTTTAGAAAAATTACCTTCAAAAGCTGACATCAACAGCTTTCACAACGAATATTCAGCAGTAGGCCCGACAGTAACACAAATTAGGAATACCATTATTCTGAAGACAATTTGAACAAAAAAAAGTGATGTCTGAAAAAGTGACTGAAGTATGAAACTCTGAACTGAATGAAGGATCATGCTTGCATCAGCAAAAGAAAAGGAGGTGAAATGAGACAGACTCACTCAAAGAGTTAGAAACTTATTTAGGAAAGGGTGAACAGGTAGAGTAATAAGATGAGGAGATGAAGGAAAAGAACGCGACAGCCTCGGATCCCAAACGTAAACCATAACAATCTATTCTCACTGACAGTGACAGCCACACGCAATAAATCGGAATGCATACAGAACTACTCCACGGAGAGTCAGTGGGCCTG
>JAVYIG010017959.1:0-23448 GCA_035222895.1 Strongylocentrotus droebachiensis
TGTGATTACCAGCACACTGTCTGCTGTGTGGACTGGACGGACGCTATTTCATCCAAGCTGAACGCGAGATGATCTGTGACTGGATGCTCATGAAGAGCGGTAAGGCAAATTGAAAGCCCTTTAGTTATCCCTTTATCTTTTCCTTCTGTCACCCCCCTTTTCGTCTGTCCTTCTCGTCCCATATAATAAGATTCGAACCAATGTTTTAAATGTTTAAAATTTCGCATTTTCGGTCTGGATTAGCTCTGTCCACAACGCTTTCAACATTATTTTGTATAGATTGATCTTGTACAGGAAACAATTAAATAATGTTAAAGCCTTTTCGATAACTATTTCGTGATGAATACAACGTTGCACAGGAATATTATTTGATTGGCATATATAGTAGACTTCAGGTCATGAAATTTAATGTGAGAAAACAAATTGTGAGGAAGGTAAATTATCCAGATATACGGAAACATAATTATGTTCTTGCTGAGGTTTTTCAAATCATCGAGATTTTGAGAAATCGACCAAATATAGTTGGAAAACACATCTATCGCCAACGGCGCTACACACAGAAACGGGTGTGTGTAATTGAAGGCATTTGAAGAACAATCCCTTTCTAATTTTCTACAATGAAAATGAGACAGTTTACAAAACATTTTTTCTTTCACTTTAAACCAGAACTCGTCCTTCTCCCTGTTTTCTTGTTTTATGAACTTACTGTGCCCTTGAAGTATATTTATGTTACTCTTACTCTCACTCTCGCACACTACTCTGCCCCCCCCCCCCTCTCTCTCTCTCTCTCTCTCTATGTCCCTTCTTCAATATCAGGCGAGGTAGGAGTTCCCAGCACGGTTGATTGGCTGATCAGTGACAGCAACGATGCTACCGTGGGGGCCAACCTACCTGAAGGAGCTATGATCGGCTTCGACCCGAGACTCATGTCCATAAGTAAGTAACTGAAATAGTCCTCCGTCTAGATTTTGGACACAACTCGTCTTTTTTCCTCTTCCAAATATCCAATAGTTCATGGAATTCGCGGAATAGCGAACCTTATAAATGAGAAAATATTAACAAATAAAATATACCCCCCTCACCTCCTTGAAACAGGACAGCGTGTGTGAGGGAAATAACGAACATGTACAAACTTCAGATGAGCGAGTAAATTGAGTTCTATTATGTAAATCTTTTAAGTGTTAAAGTAGATATTCATTGATTTTAAAAACTTCTAACGCTGCTGAGATGTGTGAGATCACAGTATGGTCACAGAAGATGTCCCATGACATCTCACACATTTTCAGTGCTTGTGTTTTCATCTTCTCTTGAGTTCTTTCTCTTACTTCACTACTGTCAGGCTAAATGTATAATCTATTGCCTCACTATAAACCCCGCGAATGTTTTTTTTAATGACAAATCAGCGATACAAAAATAAAGGAATCTGTCGCTTGTAAACAAAATAAGACGCCATTGGATATTCAGATGCACACACCGCGGCAGGGGCGTACGCAGGGAGGGGGGGGGGGGTTTGGGGTTTGGTATTTTTATGTGTGTAAACCCCCCTAAAAAAACCTAAAACCCCCCCCTTTGGATTTTTTTTTGTGTCCGCTTACCCCCCCCCCCCCCCCCCCCCCCCCACTGAGCGACTTTTCGGGCTGGCTGAGTCGTTGCGATTTTTTTTTGGACCTCCAAAAAAAAAAAAAAAAGTGTCCGCTTACCCCCCCCCCCCCCCCCCCCCCCCCCCCCCCCCCCCCCCCCCCCCCCCCCACTGAGCGACTTTTCGGCCGGCGCGATTTTAAATTTGTCGGGAACAAAATATTTTGGGCCCGGATTTTAAACCCCCCCCCCCCCCCCCCCCTTGAAAAAATCCTGCGTACGCCCCTGCACCGCGGGTATGTTCGGCGTTTCAAGAGGGAACAAATGCCGTCCTTAATATCATTCCAGGGGGGGGGGGGGGGGGTTTCAATTTGAAAGTCTGGTTTCTTTGATTGTTAATTAACCCCTATCCTGTGTATTTACATGCAAAAGATTTTAGTTATCAGAATCAGGTCACATCCCCTTTTGAATGGTTTGACATGCCATTTACATTTATATACACTAAACTTATTATAATTTGACAAATAATAGCTTTGCACTTATGTTCATTCTCTATGGGATGTCGTCTGCTTGGGCAGTATTGGTCCATATAGTGACGTCATTAAAACATCGTTATTTTTCCGGCGAATCTCTCGTATATCCCAGCTGCTATGGAGGTGGTTGTATTTGTATTTTTATAAATCACCCGATATGAGGTTGACTTAAAACTTGTATGATGGCCATCTGTTAGCTTACCAGTTTCTAGTTATACATTAGTTGACATATTTGTGATTTTCTTTGTATTTCACCTTTAAACTTTTATTTAGAATCTTTCAAAATCCTTTCATTGTTTTATCCTCCCAAATGTGTTTTAGCAAGGACTCTGAACAAACATGACAAAGTAGGCCATATAATGTACACAGGTATACAGGTTAAGGTATACACCTGGGCATCTTATCAGTATCAAACAAAAATATTAGGAAAAACAATGATTATCCTTGAAGTTCTAATCAACCACAAGGTTCATAGACTCCCAATTTAAAACAGGAAATTATTTCGTTATTATAAACTCTCTAGTAGCCTATCCTGTGAAACAATTTGAAGTTGACAACACCTGAAATAGGTTTTACTATACAATTATAGGGAAATGTGATTACTCTTAAAACGATAAACTATCACAAAGTGCACTTTTTACTTATCCTTCACACGAAGAAAAATCTTTGCTTTTCACACAATATTTTGCGTGCTATATAGTTCAAGAGAAAATGATGAAGGTTTTGATGGTAGAAATATTTTAGGCTTAAAGCATTCACATTTGAAACGATAATCTATCACAAAATATAGCTTTGAGCCCTTCTTTCTCATGGGAGGTTTCCTTCGTTTTTATAAGATATCTTGTAGTCTACATAGTTGAATTTTAAATAAATTGTTGTATGCTTTGACTTAAGGGACCCTGTTTACAAGCTTTTACTTCTTTATTGCTTTGTATTTTATGTACGTCTTTTTAAATGGTTGAATAAATGAAATGAAAGGAAGTGAACTTCTTGCATTAGTTTTTTGAAAACGATAATCTATGGGATTCATTTTGAGTCCTCACTTATACCCCCTTCATATACACGGATTTTTCTTACGAGTCTTTACGGATCGCACAAATTTACGGATCTATCACGGATCCTTACGATTTGGCCACTTTTACGACCGATTTAAAAGTTGTTACGAGCTATTTAAAGTTTGTTACGGATTATTACGAGGTACTATGATATACTTACGGCAGAATTCCACGATTTGTTACGAGTTGTCACGGATAACTACGAGCAACTTACGTGTTAGTAACGACCTGTTAACGTGTTGTTACGAATAGTTACGAGTTAGTTACGAGTATTTACGAGTCCTTACGATTTTTAACCCAAAAATACCAACAGAAAATGAAATGTTCAAATTTGCAGCTTTTATAACTTTTCCCAAAAACGTAAACGATACGTAAGACTACTTAAAGTGTACGTATCTATTTGTAAAGTAATCGTAACTACACGTAAAGTGCTCGCAATTACTCGTAACAATCCGTAAAGCCATTGTAAGACGACCCGAATGAAATCGTAAACAACACGTAAGCACTCGTAATAATCCGTAAATAATCCGTAAGTAATCCGTAAATAATCCGTAAACAAATCGTAAACCAACCGAAACAAATCGTTAAAGAAGTCTTTCCGAGTCATTTACGGATTCTTGCGACCAGTTAACGGGTGGTAAAGTGTTGATGCAAGTGGTTTACGATACTTACGGATTGTTACGACCTATTTACGAGTTATTTACGGACAAATAAATCCGTGGACAATCGTAAGAAGATTGTTGACATATCACAAAAATTGCTTCTCCTTTCACGGATCCTTACGAGTGTGTGCAAGTTGTTGCGAGTTGTGACGAGCTATTTGCGGATACTAGCGAGTTATTTACGGATGCTTGCGATTGACTACGAGTTGGCGATCCGTAAAGACTCGTAAGGAAATCCGTGTATGTGAAGGGGGTATTAAAGATGGACAATATTATTTCCTTCATCATTATAAATTCTTTCTAACTTTCCCAGCGATAAAAACTATCATCTCCGTGGCCTTCTGTGCAACGATACTCAAACATCTAATTTGGTAAGGATGTCAAAGGTTTATGATTGAAATTGGACTTTGGGTTTGGTTCCGGATAGTGATAGTCAAGGGTTGAAATGAACAAATTCGGTTAGTGTTAGATATTGACTACAGAGCAATTGTCGCTGGTAGGCCTACATAATATAACATTTACAAAGCGCTTAATACAATGCATCTTCCAACCTGTACAATACCTTTTATTTTCATTTTCTCTTCTCATTCTTCTCCTCCTGTCATTAACCAGGCACGGTGCAGAGTTACTTGAGTTCACTGGAAGAGTCTGGTCGTAACCTGACTATGGTGGCTAACGTTGAAGCCAACCTCGTGGATTTGACGTGGAATAATCTCGGCACACAGCCCGGCTACCCGGACATGCCCCTACTTGTCCTTGCTATGGAGTACTCTGGTAATGCACGTTGCACAAGTCGATGCGCCATTTGCCTGACGCAGGACTGTGTTAGCGGCTAATATTGTTGTTTTTTTGTAGTTGTTGTAGCGTTAGTTGTGCAGGATCTGAAGAACAATGACCACTATAAGGACCGATGCACTCTACGAATACTGGAGATTTGCGCAACAAGATTGGCAACTATTTGTTTTTCCAACTTTGGACCTTTTTGGAAATATTTTCACCCAACCAGTGTATTTTCCAACTACGGTCAAAAAGAAGAATAATTACTTGAAATTATCAAAATATTGCTCAAGTTGGGTAACAACAATTTTCCAAATATGGCTGGACACATAATTCCCCGTTACAGACATTTTACTCATTATTTCTAAATAGGTTGGGTTGTAAAACTACTCTTTAATATCTCATTAATGTACGTACTTTATATCTAAACTGTCATGTCTTTCTCTATGTGTTTCAGGGAAATCGTGGGAAAGTAAGATAACGGATATCAGGGCGGAGATGACTAGAGCTGAAGTTACTAAACTCATCGTCCCCAAACTTGATGAAGTCGCTTGTAAGTAATCACATCTATTCACATTTATATGATATGCCCCATGATCTCAAAGACTTTCAAAAAGTCGACTTATTAAACCGTTTTCCAATGCCTCGTCCAATTCCTTTCGGAATGTCAACAATACAGTAAAGTATTACGTAATCTGAATATAATTTATATGATCATGTGATGTACAATAAGGTATGGAAATTACCGCTGACTTGATTTTTCGAAAGTCTTCGTGATCGTGTAATCCTTAAAGCATCCCCAAGGGCAACAGGCAGTATCAAATTCAATGCTATTTTATGTACATCCATGTCATGTTTTGTTGGCGCCCACTGAGCTTGTTTAAAGAAAGAAACCGACATGTAAACATGGTGTTAGGAATGCGAACGGATTCTCTCAATTTAATTTCTTCCTACTGTATGCCAACAAAAGTTTTCGTTGCTGTTCTCACAAAATGCCACATTTAATTCTTAACGGCCTTTTAAGAGCGCTTTCAACAACGTTGACCAAAGCGCATACAACATAACAGAATGTGAAGAGAAGTATAAAACTCATAAGATAGTTAAATCATATTAAATTACTGAGGGAAGAAGTATGTTTTAAGGGATCTTTTGAAAGTGGCAGGTCAGTTTAAAGCCCCTCTAAAGTGTTGGGAGCCCCAAAACTTGTTCGCCAAATTTCACTTAAATTATATCATAAATGTGAAAGAGGATGTCAAGTCGAATATTGATGAAATAATACAACATTTTGGTTTTCTTCGTAAAAATCGAAAGCCTGAATTACATGAATTTATTCTTTTATCAATGTTTGTCTTCAAACACATTTTTGTTCTTCTGCAAGTGACATCCTCTTTCACATTATGCTACAATTTAAGTGAAATTTTGCCACCAAATTTGTTGCGAACTTGGGGCACTCAACACTTTAAAGGGGCTTTAATATAATGCAGAGAAGTGGAAGTGGAAGTGGAAGAGTGCGCTATATAAGAAGCCACCATTATTATTATAATTATTATCAAATGAGTCATAATAGGAACACTCCATTTGGACTTGACTCCACCCAAGACCAAAGTGGAATCCACTCCGACCTAAATAGTGGTTTGCATTATTCTTGGTACATGGTTTTCAACAATTTGTTGCGTGGATTTCCATTCCCCCCAAAATGATTCTAACATGACCCCTAAAAGAATGGATTTTCACTCTCTTACATTTAGAGAGGGTGAATAGTGATGAACTTGTATCATCTTTATCACCAAAGTTTCCGAACTGTTTTATGTCGTATTTATTCACACCAGGCTCTTTTTGATTCTCTATTGTTTTTATTTCTTTTCTCTAGGGCTATTCAACATGCGTGGGGAGGATATTCCCTACAATCCTATGTTCATTGCATACGCCGTCGTTGGATTGAATGACGTCATGTAAGTAAATATATTATCATTTGTTGAATGCCACTACAATAGGGAATAGTAATAAATAGTATTATTACTGAAAGTTTGAGAAATTTCCGATTAAAAATAGGAAAATTATGAAATGTTGAAGTTGTCTTCAGTGAAAAACAAATTGGCAACACGGTGACGTATATTGCGAGCTCCTCTCCAATTTACTCAGTACATAACATTTCATAACCTTTCATTTTCTTAGTTTTTGATGACAGAATAGATATTTTAATACAAGGGTTGTACGAAAACATAATTGCATTATGTTTAGAGTAAAGGTATGATTGGAAAAAAAATTCAGGGAAAATATAGATTTCTAAAGTTTTTTTAGTATAGGCCACTAGGAGGGGACCTCTCAAGATACATCGCATAGTTGCCAATTTGTGTTTATTTCATTGCAAAATGTCGGTTTTATTACCCCCTGGGCAATTACCTCCCGGACAATTACCAGCGGGACAATTCCCCCAAGGACAATTACCCCCCCCCCCCCCCCCCCGTGGATAATTACCGGTCCCCGTGGACAACCATCCCCGAGGAAAATTACACCCTTGTCCTTGGAAGGGGGGGGGGGGGTAGTTTTCCGGGGATAATTGTCCTGATATGGCTTAGCATAACAAAGAGATAAAACGAGAAAATAAGAAAGAGAGACAGAGAGAGTGAGAGAGAAAGAGAGAAAAAGAGAGACCCTTTTGTTTCTTCTTCAGAATAGTTGTAGTAAAACAGGGCCCGTTCATTCTCTGTCACGTTTTTATGCTACGTTTACACTATGTTCCCGGCGGCCACGGCAACCACGTTTCAGGCCACCGTGGACGAAACGGGATTGACGTGACACAACGCGGGGGACCGTATCACAGTGGGCCAGAATCGCCTCAAAGTGTGCCAAAATTCAAAATTGGCGAATGTGAATTTTTATATTTTTTTCATTCGCTTGGGGAAGAAAACATTCTTAAGAATATTTTCCACCCATATTTTAATATTTAGCGAGTTTTAAAAGTGTCATATACCCCTGCGAACATGGGAAAATCTATATGTTGCTCCAAAAATGATAAAAGTGGCAACTTTACAATAGGTGTTGAGAATTTATGAAGGGAAAAGCAATCAACTTGATACTGCGTGCACTTCTTGCCTATTGGTAACCCAATTAGAAAATACAAAGACCAAATTTATGAAAGCTTCATTTTGGGAAAAAGTGAGCATTAAATTTCACACAAAAAAGATAAATTGCAATTTTTTATAAAAGTAGCATGTTTATTAGGATTCCGGCCGATTCCCGCAGTGATGTTAATCTCAAAATGTCCGCCCAAACCTAAGCTTTCTATGTATGGTATTTCTTTTTGCGAGAATTTGCTACACTGCATGTGCAGGCGCTTTTCCTCCCCACGTCCATCGATTATTATTAGGCATAATCGGTACACATTTGTACTGTTTCGTTTACGCACAGCCGATTCAACGCTCGTGCGCGTAACCATGGCAACGCACAGTGGGCCAGGGAGGAACCAAAGTGCGCCAAAACTCATTTTTGGTGATTTATTTCTCTTCAATTCTCTTCTTGACCAGTTGAACTGTAATACATTGAGGAATACCTCAGTAAAATATTTAATTCCGGTAAGCACAACTAGGGAATAAATTTACTCCTTCAAACAGCAAAATCCTACATATTCACAGTTTTAGTGCAAAAGTGACTTATTTTATAAATCTTTCAATTTAACATGAAGTTCTTAAGTTATTGATATGAAATTGCTCTCACATATTCCTGATAGTTTATTTCGTTGCATGAATTGGTTAAAATGTATAGAAACACAATCTTCATGATATATTAAAGGTTAATTCACTGAAAAATGGACTAATTATCCATGTTTTTTATAAATCCAGAGGAAACGTTTAGATTTCCGCAGAGTTCCGCTTATATTTTAATACCACCATTTTGTCTAATGTCTAAGCTTTAAGTTGATACCAAATTTGGCTGCCCGATCTTGCCCGTTGTTATGTTAGAGCCGATTCCCCTTGCCACATTGTCCCGAAAAATATGTTTGTTTTTAGTCCGCGGCTGAATCATGAAGGATTCGCGGTCATAAATCAGGGCGCTTGGGGGCGCGTGACACTTGTTCTGACACCGCGGACCAAAATAAACACATTTTCCGGGGCAATGTTGCAAAGAAAACGGCTCTAACATAATAACGGGCACAATCGGGCAGCCAAATCTGGTATCAACTTAAAGCTTAGATATCAGAGAAAATGTTGGTAATACCATTTAAGCGGAAATCCCTGGACATCCAAACATTTCCTATGGATTTATAGAAAATAAATCCCCAGAAATTAGTTTTGGCACACTTTGGTTCCTCCCTGGCCCACTGTGCGTATGGGCAAACGTGACAGGCCGTAATTGCCGTGGATACCGTGTCAGATTTTTAAACTGTCAACAAATTTGCCACGGCAGTCACGGTGCGGATGAGAAACCTAGTAGGCCGTAATAAACCGGGGTGAACGTAACAAAACGTGACAGTCCGTAATAGGCCGTAACAAACTTGGGGGGTGGTCCGTAGTGGGACGGTTTAAGCGCCCGGCACGCTACGGTGCGTTGCGTTCTACTACGGTCTGACACAACGCGAGGTCTCAGAATACCATGATTGCTATTGCTTGGGAGACCTTCTTTTTATTCCGCCGGCACAAACGTGCTCCAAAGCTGCCCTGCGTCCACGTTTCATCCGTACAAAGCCTTGACAGAACGTGAAAAACGTGTCAGACCTTAATCAGAACGTGGGAAACGTGAGGGACCCCATCAGAACGTGACGGGCCGGGAGGGAACGTTCTGGCATCCGTGGTAGAACGCGGGCCGAACCGTATAGCGCCTTGGAGCCTCCGGGACTCAGCATCCCCTTCCCCCCACGGCCCGTCACGGATACCCCCGGTCCCCCCCACTCAGTGTTATTTAGGGTACGCATATGCTCGTACCCTCTTTTTGAAAGCACCCCCTATCTGAGGACTGCCAACATTTCCGAACCCCCCTTTCGCGGGCTTTTCGGGGGCTTTTCCTGCCTTGAAGACCCCCCTAAATCAGAAAAAATGCTCAATGTACCCCCCTAAATTCGGAATAATTTCTCAGGAGTCCAAAGAGATGAGAGAAAAAAAGAAAAACACCCCCTTTTTAAAGAAATCTCCGGGTGAAAAGTCAAATACACCCCTTTTTTTACAATTCTCGGGCCGGACTTTGTCGCACGAAAAGTACCCCTTTACCGGACATTTTGGCAACACGCATGCGGTCATTCCGACCTCTGAGTGGGGGGGCCGGGCGGATACCGTGGTAGACCGTGAGAAAACTTGGCAAGACGTAACAAAACTTGAATCCAGAGATAAAATTGGTCTAAATCCCACGGTGCACTACGTTTCGGGCAAACGGAGCTGCCGTGGCCGCCGGGAACATAGTGTAAACGTAGCATTAATCAACATTTGTTTTGTATAGGCTCTACGCTTATGACAAAGCTGGAAGAATTGATGCCGTCGATGCGGTCCGGACACACTTGAACATTGACAGTTGCACTGACGGTAAGACTTAAAGAGGGATTTTTTTTTTCCTCATTTTTTTTTTGTTTTTATTATTATTATTATTTTTTGGTATTATTATTATTTAAACAAAAAATTATATATTTTTTTCAAATATTTTATTTTAGGGATACTCTTACTCGGAATACCTCCCTGGGTGACCATTATATATTGTTCACCTAGAACTGACCCATGTAACATGATCGCGGAGCCTTTCGGCAAATCACCTCAAGGGCTCTTCACAACCCATTTGTTACAACAAAAAAACAAAAAATCTTGTTCGGATTACGGAATACGTCATTAATAATACTAATATGGTTACTGGAATTGAATTAAGTTAATTTTCGAAAGCTTTTGCGACCGTGTTCTGTGTAATATAACTACTATTTTGTAAGCGTATTTTATAATCGCACGTTGAAAGCAAAGTAAAACAAAGTTACAAATTTACCTTACAACGCACCGTGTGATCCCCTCTCTTATTTTAAGAATTAAACTTGGCAATCTCTTTTGAAGGTTGGTACTTCATGCTATGATTACCCCAGCCAATGAAAGTTGTCTATTCCTGTACCATTTGTGCTCCAAAATTATACATTTGTTTATAGATTTTTTCTTTTTCAATTGATTGATTAATTTAGTTAGTTAGCTGGTTGGTTAGATAGTTAGTTAGTGAGATAATTAGTTACCACTTTTTAGGAGGACTACCTTGATAAGCACGAATATTTTTTTTCGTAGGGTTAAAAAAGGTTCCTTTCGTTTTTTATAATGTGTCTCATTTGATGTACCTGGATACTAACAAGTTCTTTTTAAATCTCAAACAGCACCCGTATTATGTTTTAATGATAGTTTAGCATTCCTCTGTTGCATTGTGTTTGCCCTCAGCTACAGTATGTGCAACTGTAAAGGACTACGATCTATTTGCCACGGAGCTGCCTACCTTAGCTAATGGTGACAACGAAAAGATCTGGTTTAGCGACATTTCAAATTATTTCATCTACACCTCGATTCCAGAGGTAAGATAATGAGTGTAATAATAATTATTTAAACAAAACTAATATTCATTATTGTGAATAATAATAATAGCAATACAAAAAAAATGATAATATTTATAATAATAATATGTTTAATAGTAAAATGATAATAATAATACTCCTAAAAGAGTGGATTTAAACTCGTCTGCACTTCGATAGGGGATGGAAAGTGTATTAATGAGAGGGAGTAGGATGTATCGTATATGAACTCTGGAACAGAATCCCTCCTCAAATGAAATCATCACCAAACAGAGTTTCAAACATATCTAAGTTGAAGGCTCCGGGTACGTCAAGCTACATTGCTTATTTCTGTAGTCCTCCTGCATTTAATGTATATTAATTATGCATTCAATATATTTGTTTAATTTTGTTTATCATCTGTATACAATTATACACACTTAAAATATTGTATCAAACCATATTATGTTCATGAAAATGTATGATGAAAGAAAAAAAAGATGCAGAAACCAATTAATCAAATCAAATCAAATCAAAATATAAAATCTCAAATTATGTGCTTCCATAGAATTCACGGTGTCACCGATTGTTTATTCAAACACGGAATCATGGATGGGATCTCGAAGCGCATATTCTCCAGTGGAAGGGCGTTATATGAATTGCAACTTGTATTACTATTATTATCCTATCACCTTTGTTTCTATCCCATACTAAGTTCCATCTTTTTGTTATTGGTGTGTTTCAGGACAAGGCTTACATTGAGGCGTCACCCATCCTCCTTATCAAGTCACAGAAAAACCCGGTCGAAGTGGCTGGAATGAAGGAAGCACATGTAAGACAGACCAAAAGCTAAATTAAACAACATTTTCGCTCAACAACATTACTGACAAATATAAGCTAATTATCCCCAAATCCAGAATCTCATTTACCGTAAAACGTTTTATAGCGGCTGCTTCGAAAACATGGAACAATATTCCACTTTCCATCAAAGAATTACCCTTCGCGGCTCTTTCATAAGATCCCTTAAATCTAAGTAACTTAGTCTGATCCATATATCTTGTTCACATTCTGTTACTCTAACCCTATGGTACTTTTAGCGCTCCTAAATTATCGATATTGTTGATGTCATTAAAACATAGAACAACAAAACAAGAACGAAACAAACTAAATAGTGTTTAATTTAGTTTTAACAAGCATTTTTGTCGTTTAAAAACCCAATCAATCAACTAACCAAACAACCAAGTATACAAAGAACCAATCAATCAATCAGTCAGACAATCAACCAACCAATCAATCAATCGATCAATCAATTAATTAATTTAAAAAAGTCAGTCAATCAACCTATTAAGCAATCGCTCAATCAATCAGTCAATCAACCAACCAATCAATCAACCAACCAACCAACCAACCAACCAACCAACCAAACAAAGGATCAATCAGTCAATCAATCGATCGATCAATCAATTAATCAATAAATAGTCAGTCAATCAACCTTTTATTCAATCACTAAAACCAACCAATCAAGCAACCAACCAATCAATCATCAAACCAACCAATCACTCAACCAACCAATCACTCAACCAGCCATTAAACAAAATCGTATCAGGACAATTACCCCCTGGGCAATCACCCTCCGGGCAATTACCCCCCGGAAAACTACCCCTGTAGGACGATTACCCCCCGGAGAATTACCCCTCCAGGACAATTACCCCCCCCCCCCCCTCCAAGGACAATTACCCCCCGGAGAATTATCCCCCGGAGAATTACCCCCGAGGACAACTACCCCCCGCGGACAATTCCCCTCCGAGGACAACTACCCCCGAGGGCAATTAACCCCCGAGGACAGCGACCCCCGAGGACAATTACCCCTCGAAGACAACTACCCCCCGAGGACAATTACCCCCCATGGACACTACTGTGAATGGTGGCTCAGTGGTTAGAGCGCCCACCTCATGAACGGGAGGTCGTGAGTTCGAACCCCGGCCGAGTCATACCAAAGACTTATAACAATGGGACCTTCTGCCTTCTAGCTAGGCGCTCAGCATATTAGATTGGAGAAGGGTAGTAATAACATATTATGTTATGCAGGGCCCGCTGGAAGAGCAGTTTCATAACTGAAGTGGCTACCCTGGGTAAATAAAACGTTATTATTAATATTATTATTATTATTATTACCCTCGAGGACAACTATCCCGCAGGAAAACTACCCCCGAGGACAATTACCCCCCGAGGACAACTTCTCCTCCCCCCTTCGAGGACAACTTCCCCCCAGGACAATAACCCCGGAGGACAACTACCCCCAATGACAATCACCCCCGAGGAATTTATACGCTGTGACGTATAACGCAAGCTTCTCTACAAATTGCTATTTACAAAAAATTGCATAAACCTTCATTTTCAAGTTCATTTCAGTCTTTCCAAATTATTCAATTCGATATGGGGGGGGGGGGGGTGGAGGTTGCCCCATTCCCCTGTAAAGAACAGAAATTACATTTCTTAGAAATTGAACAAATCATTGCGCGCAGATGAGTACGCGTTACAGCCTCTCTCACCATCAATGGCACAACAAAGAAATTAGGATGTAAGATTTCCTTTATGCATCCTCTTTAACTTTTTTAATCAGCTGACCGTCTATTTGTCTTTATATGTATAATGGGCCCTCATCCATGCCATGATCCATAATTAAGGTTTTCTTCACGTTATCTATTATTTTTGTTGTCATGCTGAAGTATAATATGTTTTCGTGTACGTTAAATTATTTTGAAATAGAAATTGCCTTCAAGTTATATGTACGATGCCATGTCAAAAGAAAATAAATATCCGCTCTCTGATAATTCATCTCATTTGATTTTGTAACGCCAGCACAGCGTTTTTCAACCGGGGTGCCGCAAGAGAATGATTTGGAAAACGTTGATTTAAAAAAAAAAAAATACCAGAAACGGTTAAAATATGTAATTACATGAGAAAATTTAATTTTGAAGATACTAAAGTGTCTTCCATCCTCGCTCGCTGACAATATTTTGACAGCAAGGCAAATAAGGGCAACGAGAGGCCTGAATATGAGGAATATCCTCAAATTCGTGTATCAAGATTATGACAGAATATATCACTTTGTATTTATGTACATTTGGCGACAAGGTGCCCGCATACAGTACTCTAAATAGTTTCTAGTGTGTCGATTACAAACTATTTTTTTACCAGTTTGAAAATGTCTTCTCCTTTTTATTCTTAAATGTGCCCATACGTGTGTGCATAGCCCTTGACGAGAGCCAGAGTGATGCAAAATTAATAATCTGTAAAGACCTTGAGATTTGGGAGAAACTTTTCATTTCTAAGGAGGGTACCGTGACTAACAATAAGTTGAAATAACGCTGCTCCAGAGAAATGTTTTTCTATGCATTTTGAAAAGCGCTGGACAATTACCTAAAACTCACATCCTTCGTGGAAATTAGCAACCGCACTGGCGTTGCATAAATTATGATAAAAGGGAAATGTGTAGTAACGAGGAAGACAATGTGATATACTATTTGAAAGAATATGGGTTCATGCAGGGGATTTTATGGGCTCGTAGCCATCTCTCAATGTGTCAGATCGTCTTTAGCTATTGAATCCTGTTTGTCCACGGAGGTAGTTGTCCTCGGGGGTAATTGTCATCGGGGGTAGTTGTCCTAGGGGGGGGGGGGGTAAATGTCCTCGGAGGTAATTGTCATCGGGGGTAGTTGTCATCGGGGGGGTAATTGTCCTCGGGGGGTTATTGTCCTCAGGGGGTAATTGTCCTCGGGGGTAATTGTCCTCGGGGGGGGGGGGTTAATTGTTTTAGGGGGTAATTGTCCTCGGGGGGTAATTGTCCTCAGGGGTAGTTGTCCTCGGGGGGGGGGTAATTGTTCTAGAGGGTAATTGTCCTCGGGGGTAATGGTCCTCGGGGGGTAATTCTCCGGGGTGTAATTTTCCGGGGGATAATTGTCCTTGTGGGGGGGGGGGGGGGGGTAGTTGTCCTCGGGGGGTGATTCTCCGGGGGGTAATATTCCAGGGAGTAATTTTCCTTTGAGGGTAGTTTTCCGGGAGGTAATTCTCCGGTGGGTGATTGCTCAGGGGGTAATTGTCCTAGAACCAAACAAAATAATCCAGACCAATCAATTATTCAATCACTCGACCAATCTTCTTCTTTTTACAGCGTCTTGATTCTATTTCTCTGTGTGAGCTTGGTGGATGGTTGCAGGAGACCATGGACGGCTTAGACGTAAGTATATTTCGAAATTTATTCTGACACTCTTGTTTGTCCTGGGCTGTATTAAAAAGAACCTAGAAAACCCGAATTAATTCAGGTTTTCCCTGTCCATAAAGTGTTAGGGGGCAGGCATTGATATATAATGGGTGGGCACCGGTTTTTCTCGGGAAATGGTGCGGGAGGTAGCCCAAGCGTCATTTTTCTCGCCTGATCTCCATCATTTTCTATTTCTCTCTTCATAAAAATATTTTGGTGGTGGTTGTTTACCACTCGATGTGCGATGGGGAAGGAGGAGAGGGAGGGGGAGCCGACTGCGATCTGATTTTGGAAGAATTCACTTCAATATTTTATATGAACATGTAAACATGTTAAATCTTAATAATCGAAAATGTGATTTGTTATGTGATCAATAAAATCAACAAATCAGCAAAAAGCTTTTAAAAAATTCAACAACGTAATAATGAAATTGCCATCTTCAAGAATCGGGTCGTGTAAAGTGCACCGGACTATACTATTATTTTACTATATTGCATTCTTGATTTGTTCATTTCGTTTTATTACAATTTACAACAGGACCCTGCAGTGGGAGATAAAAGCGTTCTCAGTGAGCTCATCGTTGAAGAAAAGGCAGTAGAATTCAGAAGGTACATTCGTGTCTTTATTTCTCAAATTGAATACCATTTTGCGTACACAAAACCTTAACAAACACATTTGTTATGACGACAAAATTAATTGTATTTTGCTTAGAGTGAAATTTGAATATAATACCTCCGAATTAGAACAAAGCTGATAATAATGTAACCGAATATTACTAATATGAACATTTGCAACAATTATTTGGGTTGCTCTTAATAGTGTAGGCCTATTGTAAATTCAATGTATTTTGGTACATGGTTTTGTAATAACCAAGTCACACCGATAAAACCGACATCTGGCCGACAACAGACCGGTCAAACGATTACATTATACCGTATGGCCTGGCGTCGGTTCGTAGTCGGTCTGACTAAGGTGCAAATCAATACCTTATTTTAAAACTTTTTTATGTGATATGCATAGATGTCTCATGAGACAAGGAATGGATTAATTAATTATACATCACTTTTACTTTTTTATTTGTTTCAGCGTTCACCCAACCAACAAGGGTCTCAGTTTTGGAACGATCTCATCATTTGGGGCGAACGGAGCCGTTATTCATTATACGTAAGAACAAAATTATACCATGGATTCACTGATGCAATCATAAGACATTTGTTTAGATTTTTGTATTTCCCTTGTCTGTTTAATATTTTGTCTTTTCCTTTCACCGCAATCGTGGCCTTATATCGTTATCCCATATTACCCCCTTCCATTCTCTCGTCCCTTTTTCGTCCCTCTTTGTAGTACCCCCTTCAACCTCACATTGAATAAACATAAGTGCGCCTTGAGACGAAACCAAAGGTATTATAGTTTCAAATATTTTCAAACAATTGCGAGATTACAAACTCTTCAGCTGGAATCGAATACACAGACGTAGACACGTAATGTGTGGAGTCCAGAATAAAAAATAATAAGATATAGTAATAAGAAAGAAACGGATAGATCACATGTACCAACATTTTCATTTTGTCATTTTTGTATTTCTCTGTCCCAATTTTTTTGGCCGTGGTGATCATTCTTTTCACCATTGTGTATATAACTATTAACATTTATTTGTTACTGTTATATGAGATTTCTAAATAAAGAACCCTGTGGATAGGGGAAATAATTGTGCCTCCTGTTTTGTTATTTTCCAAGATTATAGGTTGATTTGTTTTCTACCTCCCTTACAGGTCATCTAATGAGACTAATGTACCAATCACAAACCAAGGAATCTTCCTACTTGATTCTGGTGGACAATACCTGTAAGTAAATCCAGGGATGCAACAGGCAGGGAACAGCCCCCCCCCCCCCCCCAACCCCCCCCCCCCCCACACACACGTCATTGCTCGGCCGCTCTGCTCCTTCACAAAATGTTCCCCAGACTTGTGAAAACTCGATGAAGTAGAGACATCTTATCTGATATAAAAACTGTTTTTGTTAGGTCATTGTACTAATATCATTTAGAGGAAGATTACTGTTGAATAGACATCATGGGGAGGAGCGTCACAAGGTGTCACCATTTGTAAATAGGGGGGGGGGGGGTTGTTCGGACCAAATTTGTTGACAAGATAGGTGTGTACATTTAATAAAAAAAGACCGTTAGTTGCAATTCGTGGAAGAAAGATTTGCGAATTACATAATTTGCCTACGTAATACCTAGAAGGGGCGACTTCCAACTCTACACCCCTATAGCGATGCCCTGGTGAAAGGCTTATAGATGCTGATAGTTTCAATCTTTTTTTATTCACCTTCTTTGCAGTCAGGGAACCTGTGACATCACACGTTCTTTCCACTTTGGAGAACCAACAGATTTTATGAAGGTGAGTTAAAAATACTTCCTTGGCAGAATGATTTCTATTTTAAGCGGTATCATATTGGGTAAAGATGCATTTTATTTTGTATGGTGCGAAACGAGAACTCGTGTTTGATTATCACTAATCGTTGGCAGAAACTAGGTTTTGAGATAGGATCCGTACAACTTTTTCGAGCATTGATTTAACCCTAATAAGGCCGGGGGAGCATTATGCCCCCCCCCCCCCTCCACGATTTTCCCGATTGTTCAGGAACGCATATGGATGGCGCCCGGCCGCTCGCTGACATTTTTCTTTCGAGTCTTGCTCATCTTTAAAAAAAAAAAAAAAATGAAAATCGGACCTTCAGTTACAAGGTCACGTGACCTTTTGTCTTTGTATGTCAGCCCGAAAATCGCTAATTTTTGTGATTTGTGTACAAAACATATGGAAATGTCATTTTTCCTAAAAATAGATCAAACATTGGTTATTGGGTCTTGTTAAAGTTTAGGTGGTTGTTTTGGGGTCAAAATAGTTAAATTGTAGTAAGAAATGAAATAAAGCAACAAAAACAACAAAAATACATAAGTTTAATACAAAAACAATGAAATACATAAGAAATTATCAAAACAAGATATAACATAAGGAATAAGCTGGCTCTTCCAATTTTTTTTGTCGTATTATTATTCCAAATGGTCTAATGAATATATGTGGTGAAAAAGAATGCTTAAATACCATAATATACAAATGAATGAATTTTCCAAAAAAAAATTGAAATTATCATATTATTCTATACACTTCACTTGACATGCGTGCACATTTTCGCGGAGATCGGACATTTCACGGCCGAGATCTTAAGGAGGGGGGGGGGGGCATAATACCCCCCCCCCCCCCGGCCTTACTAAGACCTCAAATAGCCGGCCTTTTTAGGGTTAAATGTTTTCATTCTTCGATCAATTAGATTATGATAAAGCAACTTTTTGTAATACCTCATTCTCTTGTACTTCATGGTCTTGTTGACGCCTATGTACTGCTCTATAAACGTATTTATTGCATATTCTTTTGTACTCTTTCTTTCTTTGAATGATATTATGAGAAGTTTATACGCTGATTTGATCATATTTGATCTTTTGTCTCCTTATCATTATTTAATGATGTTGTAGGAAGCCTATACGAGGGTACTCATGGGTCATACTGATTTGGTCTTGGCTACTTTCAGGACGGGGGTGTATGGTAAGTTGGCATTAAAAGAGTTCTGCATCCAGGGACTTGTTTCATAAACTTGTTTCATAAACTTGTTATCAATAACAAATTGCAATCACTGTTATAAGCTAATTAGATAATTGCATTTGATAGGTTGAGAGCAAATTAGTCATAGAAATTTAGCTTTTTTTTTTTTTATTGATAGGAAGATTTGTGAAACAGTGCCCAGATTGAACCTCTATCTGATGTGCTTTACAATTAGATCCAGTGCTACCCGACTTTGCATTAATGCAACACCGCCAATCTATGTTCAGCTGTTAACTTTCATCTCTAAAATCATAAACACAATGCCATAAGGAACAGCTTATTGATTAAATTCAAAAGTACTGGTACTTTGGCCCAAAATGTCTGTGACGTCATGACAAATGTGCCATTTCTGTTTATTTCCTACATAAAATTTGACATTAAAGTTACGATAAGGAGGAGAATATGTTATTCAATCACCGTGCTTCAATCTCGGTATACCATTACCCGAACCACTGCCTATTTCATTCGATTCCTAGTATGTAAATTTGTGCAATCCAAATGTTATTGGCATATGATTATTCTACTTCGACTACATACAACAAATGATTGACCAGTTAAGATATACAAAGCGACCATAACATCAGACATCATTCTCCAATACTGCCTTAAATCCTATATATGGTTCATTTTGTAGAGATGTCGTGGTCTAGTGGTTACGTCACCTGACTTTGATCACATAGTAAGCGGTTCGAAGCCCGCCACGGCACAAATGTCCTTTGGCAAGACATTTATCTATATTTGCCACTCTCCACCCAGGTGAAGTAATTGGTTACCCGGTAGGAAGAAATTCCTTGAATGCTTTAGTGGCTCATTATGGCGTAGTATCATTATTATTATTATTATTATTATTATTATTATTTGTATTATTATTCTTCTTCTTCTTATTATTATTATTATTAATCATCCACTAAGGTCGTGCACTTGACGCCCATGCCCGCCAGCCCCTATGGGAGGGAGGTCTGGACTACCGCCATGGTACTGGACACGGTATTGGTCACTTCCTTAATGTCCATGAAGGTAAGATTTGATTTAATTTTAACTTGTCTTGATTTGATTTGTTTTGGATTGATCTGATTTGGTTTGATGTGATGTGATGTGATGTGATGTGATTTGTTGTAATTTGTTTTGATTTGATTTGATTTGTATTGATTTGATTTGATTTGATATGATTTGATTTGAATTGAATTGAATTGAATTGAATTGAATTGATGTGATGTGATTTGATTTGTTCTCATGATTTGAATTAATTTGATATGATAAGATTTGATTTAAGTTGTCTAAGTTTGACTTGACTTGACTTGACTTGACTTGACTCGATTTTAATTGTTCTGGTTTGATTTGATTAGATTTGATTGATTCATTTTATCTCATTTCTTTTGGTTCCGGCAATAGAAAATCATGTCTTTGGGCTGCAAAAAAAGTGTCAAATACACAACAGCCTATTCAAAACTGTTTCCAGAAAAGAGATAATTTGATAGCCAAAAATATATCATGTTTTATAAACGTATCATATCTTTTATGATGTTTACAATGCAGTATGATTGTCATTTCATTGTTTGTTTTCATCAATATTCTTTGTATACATTCTGGAGTTTCAATTTTAAACCATTGCATGACATTTTGCATGTTTTCTAAATTGTGTTTGTAACTGGCATGTGTATGTTCGGGTTCCCTCTTCTTGTTAATGTCTTTTATTTCATCTGCATCGTGTTCATATGGGGCCTTTGGAGATAATTAGTTTGAAGTGATCATGAACGCTATTTGGTGAAGAATGAGTATAGTATTCCTACATGCATACTCATAATAGTTAGTCTTGGATGCACTTATTTAAAAGCTTACCCTTTCATGCATTTGAATGACTTAAGAGTGCCGAGGCAATCGGCATCTGATTTTGAATGCCTATTTATTAAATGTTATGCTCCTAGTTTAAATGTGAATGACTCGTTTGAAGAAGAAAAAAAAGCAAGGATAATGAATTCGCACGAAGGAAAAGATATTTCGAATGCCCACCCCTTTTAAATTGCACGCTCATTTTCTTCAGGTCACTCATTTGAAGATTTTGTTTTGCACTGATAACAAAGTCGAACGATAGAAATTCAAATTGACTGACCATTCATTAAATCGCATGACTCATTACATGACTCATTTGAAGAGCTTGTTGCATGAATAACGATAAGTTTGCTGTGGCAATCACAACTATTGTGAATGGGAATGCTCTTATATTTAATCTGGGAAAATCTATATATCTTCAAAGATATAGGGTTAGGGTTGCAATCAGGTTTCAAGTTAGTTTTAGGGTTATGTTTAAGAAATATCCACGGAGCAATTATCGAAAGAGCGTAAGCCGTAAAAGCGTGCATGTTTACAAGATATGCAAATCACTGATATTTATCATTCACAGGGCATAGATAATTCATTCGAAAACTAGACTATAAATCATATTACCTTCATCTTGCTTTTCATAATGTTGCAAAATTCATTGGTGCCCATCGCATGTCTCATGTCTTTTTTGCACTCACCAGGTCCTGGTCGCATTAATCTCGGCTACAATGCTGAACACGAACCTATTCACGAAAACATGTTTTTCTCAGATGGTAGGTATAATATAGGAAAAAAGCATGGCGTTATTTAGTACAAATCTGTGTATCCTCTATGTATATTATAGGTCCAGCGAATATTGGTCTTGGTTACAACGCCCGAAACGAACCTATTGATATTGACATGTTCTTTTCTGACGGTGAGTAGAATTTGAAGAACATCGTAGGTTTGTATAACATCATGCTAAAAGCTTTTAAGAACTGAATTTTGCGATTTTGGATGCTAAGTACATCATAATATAGCAAGAAGGCATGCAGGAATCCGTCGATTTGGAGTCGATGCATAGTCATTTGAATAACTGTGGCTGATTCTGCATGATCAGTTTGTCGTGGATGGACATTTGACAGACTTTGAAAGTTTAAAGGCCTCTGGAAAATGAATAATGATTTGTATCGAGCTATGAACTTAGGTATATTTTGTTGTTCAATACCCTTATATAAAATGGTTTGGTAAAAAGAAATGTTCCTGGAAATCATTGAAGAACCAAATATCCATTAATCTATTAATATTTGTTTTTATTGTTTACTTGTTCATGGTAAGGGAAGTCTCTCAATTCATTTTAAAGTAAAATATCCTCAGTGTCACGGAGGGCTACAATGTGGCACCTGAACTCATCTGAATCGGTATTATATACTTATATGAAATTAAGTTGTTGTTATTTTTCTTCGAATATCTTTTGCTCCTTTCAGAGCCTGGTTACTACGAAGATGGAGAATTCGGACTTCGAATTGAAGATATCATGTTTGCCAAAGAGGCCACGACAAAGGTATGTGAAGCAGTTTTTCGTTAAATCAAACTACATTCTGCATCTGAAAAAACAAAAGTCCAGTTTAAGAAAGAAGGAGAACACAAAAAACAAAGAAAAAAAGAGAAGGAAAGGTAAAGAAGGGCAGAAATGGAAAGAAAGTGAATTGAAAGGAACGGAAAGGAAAGGAAAGTAAAGGAAAAGAACATTAAAAGAAGCGAAAGAAAAGAAATGGAAAAAGACAGTGACTCACAACAAGAAAGGAAGGGAATGTAATGAAAAGAAAGACAAAGAACATTGAGGGGAAGAAAATAAGGTAACGAAAAAAAAAAGAAGGACAAATAGATGAAAAGAAAAGAAAAGCCAAGAAAATGTAACAAAAAGCGAAATAAATACGAAATTTTAATTATGGAATGTTGTGGAATTACCAAATACAAAAAAAAACATAGGCCTTTTGCTATTCTAAGTATTTTTATATTACTAAGTGTAGGTATAGAGACTGGTATGAGTCACAAACCGCTCTCACAAGACGAAAATGACTTCTAAATCCGTATCACTGTTAAAAAAATGCTCTAATACAGTTCATTAATAAATATTTCCTTTCCAAGTGCGAGCAGTGTCCCTTTACCTTTGACACATGCCCATTTTTTCTGTCCGAATAAGTGCCCTTTTCCCTTTTGATAAATACCCCATCTCCTGTTGTAATAAGTGCTCCATCCCCCTTTTGTAGTTAGTGCACCCTTTTCCCTTTTATAAGTGCTTCTTTCAATTAGCATAAAGTGCTCTTGGTAATGATGATAAGTGTCCTTTAATCTAATCATTGTCTTTTGATACGTGTTCCCTTTTACGTATATTTCCTGATGTCGCTTAGAAAGTGTACCCTCTTGCTATCTTCAAAGAGCCATAATCTAGTTTTACTCTTCATAATTGCTCTAATCTAGTTAATTCGTGAATACTTTTCTTCTACTATTCAGCACAAATTCAACGACTACACCTACATGACGTTTGAGATGATCTCACTGGTACCTCTCGAGCCTACATTGATCGATTTCAGTCTCATGACCACCAAACAGGTGAG
>JAVYIG010017960.1:0-23447 GCA_035222895.1 Strongylocentrotus droebachiensis
AGATAGTTCACCCATTATTGATGGGAGAAGCAAAAAGTTTGTTACACTGTGTAGATAGTACTACTATCTACACAGTGCAACGCACTTTCACTGAAGATAGAGGTACTATCTACAAAGGGCAATGCACTTTCACTGAAGATTATCCAAAAGCGCACTAAACAGGCCTAATTAAGCGCGCATTACCAATGAGCGCAATTAAAACAAACACATGCGCGCAGCGTACCCTCAAGGGGTTGGGTTAAACCGTAATTATATTTAAACGTCTTTGGGATAAACCGTTTAACTTTTTTGGTGTGAATTTGGGCATGGTGTCTTTTATGTAGATGCACACACGTCCTTTTCTTTTTGTAGTTAAATTGTTTTAGATGTGGAGTATAAAGCAAATAATCACCTTTAGGTTTCAGGCGATGGCAAACTATCACTTCCTCGTCGATCAGAATGTATACGCTACATCCAGATCGCCTCGGAAGTGATAGTTTGTCCAATCACATTCACCAACGGTAGTTATTTGCTTACTACTACTACTAGTAGAGTCAAAGTGTGTAGACCCCGCTGATATTTTTCGGGGACAAAGGTTTTTAAGTGTTTTCGAGTTGTTTGGAGGTCAATGATTAAAATTAGCTTGGGTAGTCCCCTCCTAACCCCTGGCAACTCTTGTAGGGGTCAAAATAAGGTCAAAATAGGGTCAATAGGGGGTCAATTTTTTTAAATGCCCTGATTATGTTAAAAGACATGTCAAATTGTTTGTCTCGTCATACTGAACAAAAAAGTGTACATGATCATATACCCCTGACCTCCCGTTAAGAAGTTATGGCCGGAAAAGTCAAAAGGTCAACGAACTTTCATTTGAGGGCAAAATACACTAAAAGTGTTAGGATCGATCAATTTTCATGTTTTTTGTGTCTATTTATATGTATTTTTATTTAGAAATTTGAATGAGACAATTTCTACTTAAGAAGACCGTATTCAAAAGATATAAGGGGTCAAAATAAGGTCATTTGGGGTCAAATGAGCTCCTTTGGGATCAAAATACACTAACAGACTTGGGAGTTATTTGTGTCAAATTATGTGTAAATTGATGAATAATAGTGAATGAATTTTTTTTTTTTTTTTAAATTTAGAAAACCATATTCAATTGATGTAAGGAGTCATTATAAGGCCAAAATGGGGTCATTTGGGGTCAAAAATGTTTAATTGACCTAAATTGTGCTGTAATGCACTCTCACACTGAATGAGAAAGAGCAGTTTCATTCTAGGGTTAAAATACGATAGGAGTGACAACAAAGCCATGTTCATTTTTTTGAAGTGTCACAATGCAGTTTACATGTAATTTAACTGGTGGCCACAATGTCAAATTAGCTTGATTGTTTTTATCTGCCCATCAGTTACATACACAACCCTGCGCTCTCTTACTATATGGTAAATGTCTTATTTTGTTGCAACATACCTTTAAGGACGGATAGATGTGACAAATCAGAGGTTCTACGCATAGTCGGAATCTTCAGAGGCAGAGTCTTGATCATTATCGATATCCGAATCGGAGTCAGACTGTGCAGATTGGTCATCTGCTGGTATTAGGTTGGTCAAACGTGTAGGCAATGCAGGCTTGGTGTATCGAAGTGGGATGCAGTTGCCATCTTTCATGTGCCATCCATGGTGGAGAGGTGATGGAGGAGCATCTGGACTCCTGAAGTTCAGGAAGATGTATGCCTGATAGTTGGCTCGTCTGACCTTCATCTGATGTGAGTCGCAATCAGGTGGCATTCTCTGTGTTGCTTTTTTCTTCATACTCTCCCACTTCTTTGCTCTTGCCTCTGCTAAACTTGTACTAGTTTTGTCTTTGTAGATGAACTTAATTGTGAATTGCTCCATGTCGATTTGGGTGTCTTCTGATACAGGCAGCTGTTTCCCAAGTCCTTGGAGCAAACTCCTTCCTTCCTCTGACTTCATTGCCGATTTAAAGATGGATGGTTTGCCATGGCCATAGAAGCCAGAGACAGCGTCTGCACCAGTATGAACATGAAAGGGGGACAATGACATCTGCCACTTCAGGACTGCAAAGCTTCTTACAGTCATAGACGAAGCGCTTCCTCTTGATGCCTAATGGTCCTTCAATCTGATGGGCTGCGTATGCTGCTAGAACCATAACATCTGTGTCTTCTGCATCGATAACAACAGTGTCTTCCACACCTGACTGTCTTAGTTGGTAATACACATAGAGAAGGATGGTGTCCGCTTCTGTGTGTTGGCATGTGAATTGCTCTAACTCTGTGCCCTTCTGCAGATCTGAGCAACGATCTCTCACTGAGTATATATAAGTCGTCTCTGGGTGTTCTAATGACATGATCTTGAACTCTGCATTCAGAAACTGTTGGAGCCGAACTTTGTTGCCTGGATTTTTGAACATATCATTGAACAGCCTGGATGTTGGCAGTGGATCATCTCTTCTCATAAATACATTTCGGCTACCTCCTACATAAGTAACGCCTGTACGCCTCTGATTTTCACTATCCTTGATACTCTCATCTAGGTCATAGGGATCATTCACAAAGAAAATTGTGGTCGCCTTTCTGTGACGACCTGCAACTATGTTGTAAATCTTGTTTGCATAATCGCCCCACGTGTAATCTGTACCATCCTGCTTCTCTCTATCCTCTGCTGATGGAGTACTAAGTCTCCAAATGAATCCCATGTCGACGAGTGCAATGTAGTTGTTAAGCGAGTTTATCTCCTCAAGATTGAGCTTGTCAACCAACTTTGATTTCATCACCTTTCTCAGTGTTCCGTTCAGGGTTAAAGATAGGTAGATATTCATCTGTAACACGATATTGCATTACATCGCTCAGTCGAAATGTGTCCTCACATTTCTGAGCAAGAGAGATTACCTCTGTCATGGCCTTGTTCTCCATTGCATCAGTCTTTGTAACCCGAGATGTTCCTTTAACAATTGGTGGCTTGGTGAAACTGCAGCGTGAATTCCTGTGCATCGTGTCATCAAAGTTCTTCTCATCGGAAAACATCCTCTCTTTGAAAAATGATTGAACAAGCACTTCACCATCTTTGTGCGCATTCTCAAAGTCAACGACCAGCTGATCGGATGCCATCATACCAGACTGCAGAGACCTTCCATGTTGGCTTGGTCTCATCAAACGGGTCACAGTCAAACTCACCCAGGCATTTGTCCAGATCTTGAACCCCTTTCTCATCTCTCTGCAGTCTCTTCTTGCAATTTTCTCTGTGATCCTTGGAAGAGTCTTTGAGGTTTGCCAGTACATGCAAGGAGTTTCTCACTTTGTTGCAAGCATTTGTGGTTTTTGTGTGTGCAAGTAACATCTTTTCGTTCTTCAAGATATGTTTCCATCCTGCTTTCATCTTTGAACCCTTGTTCATGGTCATCTCTATCCATAGATATAGGGGTAAACAGGAATATGGTTTCCCGGTCATTGATTGGGAGAACAACCCCTCTTTCAAGTAGGTTTCCTACAAGACCGGACTCCTTGAGATCTCGAGCCAAAACTCAACCAGCCACTTGCTGTATTTGTCATTATCGTAGATGCGCAACCATGGAAACATCATCCTGAGAGAAGCTTTGAACGAATCCCAGTCTTGTGTCCGCAGAGCATGTATGTTCATGAGCAGTATTTCCACCATGTCCATGAAGCTTAGCCAGAACCTAGCCATTGGAGAATCAGATGCTTCAACGCTTTCAAATGCCTTTGTCACAAAAGATGTCAATTCTTCATTTTCCAGGAGATCTGCAGCTGCTGCTTGCAACTGCGCTTGTGAACATGTAGATGGATTTTTGAGAATCTCAAGGCTGACTTTAAGTTCAGGTGACAGATCTACCCCACTGGAAAGTTCATGTCGAGTTCATGAGAGTGAGACATCTTATGCTCCTGTTGTAGTGCTTCCCACGAAGTGCCTGGTCAACCGAACCTTCTGCGATGATGTCTGCTGCGACAAGAATGTCAGATAATCCCGAGCCTTGAAAGCGCTTGTTGATTGCTGATATGAATGACAATTGAGTGTGGAATGGACCAAGGACAGGGAGGATAAGCTCAAAATTGGCTTGATTCTCATTCTTTAGTTGTACCATCAATGCATACACAGGTTGGTCACCAACAAGCTGAATGAATGGCATTGACTTGGCTACTTGGCTACAGTGGCTTTGGAAATGTCAGGAAATAGTGAGCAGAACTCTTTGTAACATTTCCCTGGATTTTCGCCTGGAAGCCAGTGAAACCTCCAACCTTTTGATCAGGAACTTGGATGTTATGTCCTGCATTATTAGTCAGAGCCAATGAATGCACTGCACTCCTCTTTCTTTGCCCACAACTCGTCGGAAGAGATGTATCAACTTCAGTACGCACTTCTGGCTGACCACGTTTTACTGTTTTGTATGGATGTACTTTGAGCTGTTCAGAAGTTACTTGTTTTAGGTCATCGGACTTGACCAACTGAAGAGGGGAGCATTCGTCTCCTGTGGCTGTGAAGTGATCAGGCTGGACAAACATAACATTAGTTCGATGAGATGTATCTGCCCCAGTAAGTGTGTCATCCTTAAAGTCATCATTGTCCAAGATGCCAGTACCTGGAAAACCTTCTGCTATTGCATCTGGGCAGGTTGAGTCTTCCTTTACTGCATGCATGGCCCATGAATCGTATAGACGTAGAGTATCACTGTAGCTAATTCCCAAACCGAATTTCTTGAGAATGTCAGAGATTTCACGACTTCGGGTTAAGCCATGCAACGAGACTGACAAGCATGTTTGAAATGTTGTGCGGTTACCAGTAATTAGTGAGAACAGAAGGGATGACAGTGCAACAATGTCCGGGTCATCACATGCTTCAGTAAAGTTTCGAACACCTGGGTCCTTAAGCCAAGTCAGAAACTTGCGCAGGAGTACATGAGGCTCTTCTATATCCTCTAGATCAACAACACGGGGTGGCCAGGGCATATCATTTTCTCCTGACAGCCTGTCTTTAAGGCGCGAAGCAACATTGTGTAGTAACTGTTCATCACTTATACCCCAAGCATAAATTGCTGCTTCAATGAAACTGCCTCCTGCAGATGTGTTATAAACGATTGTGCTCTGGTTCTTGTGAAATCGATCATGAAACCCAATTTTGTCTTTGAATTCAGTCTGTAGCATTTTCTTGACATTGCCAGTACCATTCATGGCTTCCATACCATAGTTTTTTCTGATCTGGTTGTAGTCGAGTAGAAGGCCTTCCAATGTTCTTGGCTCATTCATGGAGAGAACAGTTGTACGGACCCGCTCGAAGAACATCTGCTGTACTTCTGTCAGGCTTACTCTTTCTTGCAAATGTAATGAGTCGTCATGTAGCTTGGTCGGATATATTGCTTCCAACAGGACCGGTGATATCTTATTTCAGTTGCAAATGGGTCTGGAGTTGCTTCAATAAGAGCTAAGATTCTGCTTCTCATCTCAGAATCTTGCAGATAGACACTGTGTTGTTTGAAAGTTTCCCATGCGTTTTCTTGCTGGATTAAACATAGTGGTTTTGAGTGTTTTTTGTCTGCAGCCTTCATACACCAGACACACAAACTCTTATCATGAATTGGTCCTTTGCTTCTTGAGCACCGAGATGGTCCTGGTTGTTGTTCATGTTGTTGTTCTAGTTCATCAATTTACACATAATTTGACACAAATAACTCCTAAGTCTGTTAGTGTATTTTGATCCCAAAGGAGCTCATTTGACCCCAAATGACCTTATTTTGACCCCTTATATCTTTTGAATACGGTCTTCTTAAGTAGAAATTGTCTCATTCAAATTTCTAAATAAAAATACATATAAATAGACACAAAAAACATGAAAATTGATTGATCCTAACACTTTTAGTGTATTTTGCCCTCAAATGAAAGTTCGTTGACCTTTTGACTTTTCCGGCCATAACTTCTTAACGGGAGGTCAGGGGTATATGATCATGTACACTTTTTTGTTCAGTATGACGAGACAAACAATTTGACATGTCTTTTAACATAATCAGGGCATTTAAAAAAATTGACCCCCTATTGACCCCATTTTGACCTTATTTTGACCCCTACGAGAGTTGCCGGGAGTTAGGAGGGGACTACCCAAGCTAATTTTAATCATTGACCTCCAAACAACTCAAAAACACTTAAAAACCTTTGTCCCCGAAAAATATCAGCGGGGTCTACACACTTTGACTCTACTATACTACTACTATTACTACTACTACTCCTACTATTACTACTTCTACTTCTTCTTCTACTACTACAAGTATTACTAATACTACTACTACTACTACTACTACTCGTACTACTACTCGTACTACTACTTCTACTACTACTACTACTACTACTACTCCTACTATTAGTACTACTACTACTACTACTACTACTACTACTACTACTACTACTACTATGACTACCACTACTACTACTACTCTTACTATTAATACTACTACTACTACTACTACTACTGCTACCACTAGTACTACTACTTGTAATACTACTACTACTACTACTACTACTACTACTCCTACTATTATAAGTACTACTACTACTGCTACTACTAATATCTCCTTTGATCTTTCATTACCAGAATCAATGGAATGTTATAAGAGAGTTGGAGTTGAAGGTGGCAAACTTCAGCTAGCTACCTTTGGGATCGAACTTGAGATCCCTCCCGGTGCAATTGATAGTGAAGCGCCACAGGACATTTCTCTTCGTGTCTTGACTAATACTCCTAATCTTGGCAACAGCAAAGAAGATATGTCAGTCTGCTTTGGTGTACAGTGTTTAGCCCCTGATGACTTGGTCCTAAAGTTACCAGTGACTTACACAATACCTCACTGTGCTGTGATTACACGATACTCCAGTGTGGAGGCAGTCTTGTACACAGGAGAGGGAGAATACTCACCCGGTAAGTACATCTTAACTTATGCACAATATTACGTACCGGTAAGCCAGTTTTTAGTGCTATGGTAAAAAATTAAAATTATATATGTATATATACACGGTATATCTGTAATCTAAATTACGGTACGTACAGGGTACATGTATACTAGCCAAAGAGAAGAAAAAAAATAGTAGGTCATACAATGATCTCCTGCACAGTAAATCGTAATTAATATGTTTAACACATAGCAGTTCATGCATTTTTTTCTTCTTCTAAATTTATCATTTTACCTCCTCAAATCTGCAACATTTGATAAAACAATTTCCACTTCTTCACAGTTTGAAAAAAATGAAAATGTATATACAATGAACCACTGTGAAAGAAAATTGCCAATTTGAACACAAACAAAGTGATCTTTTATTCTACACGGTGTCGCTAATATAGAGACTTTAAAGGGCAAGTCCACTTCAAAAATAATTACTTTCAATCGAAGCAGAAAATCAGACAAACCAAAAAAAGTTTGAGCAAAATCAGATAACTAATGAGAAAGTTATGAATTTTTAATGACATGAACAACTTTGAAAATCACAAGACAAATCGGCAACTCACTAATGAGTCTGTGACGTCATTGCCTCACTATCCACTAATTTTCTTTATATTGATAATATAAATTTCCAATTCCCCCCCTCACACCAGCATCCAAGTTATATTGATAGTAATATGTTTTTGTGTGAATGCCCTAATATAGAGTAATTTTTGTCAGTTAAATCATGAAAAATGTGAATTTTAATAAATTATTTATATAAAAATCAATGAATATGATTTATGAATATACAATATTCAGAAAATAGTATCAATTTTTTAAAGTTCATAAAAGATTTTGTGAAATGTAATGCACACAATATGATACAAATCATAACACCTGGGCAAAGGCATGGGGAAATCAAGTTTTGGGGGATAAAAAGGGAAATTAATGGGATAAAAATATATAAAGCAATTGATAAATAGTGAGGCAATGACGTCACAAACTGTAAACCAAATTGGCAATTTGTGTAGTGATTTTCTAAGTTCCATAGTTTTACCATACTTAAAAAAAACAATTGAAACTTCCTTATTAGTTATCCAATTTTCCTCAAATTTGTTTGGCTCTGTTTCTCTTGTTTTCCTGCATCTATTAAAGCCCCATCTGCACTAGTTTGGCCAGGAGGGATTAGGCTTCCCTGCATGGTCACTGACAGGTGGTTATCTTATCAAATCAGCTCTCAATTGACATAAGAAGAAGGGCACCATGGGAGCAACGACAAATTCAACAATACTGATTATGCATTGTTTGCTATATAGAGGGTGCAAGTAGCTACAAGTAGTGCAGTGGGGCTTTAAAAGAAACAATTTTTGGAATGGACTTAGCCTTTAATGATTTATTAGAATTTAATTGCTCTTATTCGAAAACGGGATTAATGAACTGCATTGAAATTTCTGTGATTTTTAAGTTGCTCTTTCTGCTCATGTATAATTTGTAATTCAGAGAATTCTGGATCAAAAACAGATAAAAATTAAACTTCACTAATACGTGACACTCCACTGCTATGGGTTAAACATAAAATTGTAAATCTTTCAAGTTTTCTACATAAAGGGTTATCTTCCCAAAGTAAATTCACAGCATTGTGATGATAACTTTTATTACATTTACATAAATTTCCAAATAATTATATTTGCTGGCTATTTTTTTATCTTGCTTGTTATACTGACATACATGTACTGAATTAAGGTTTACATGGGAAGGCAGACAGATCTTAGATTAATCCCATGTAATAATTTGATTGCAGGGTCCTCAGGGAGAACAATATGATGTAGCTATACCTTGCGTCATATGAGGTTTTTCATACATCTTGTCATTTCCCCCATTGATTACGGCCATGAATTACGTAGCCTTTTTTGTAAGTTGTACCTCTCATATAAATTAATGAAATTGTATAATAGGCAATTAACTACTTACTGTAGTTTATATTATCAACATTATGCATATAGCTCAATTTGAATGATGGTGTTATGTACATATAGTACATGCATATAAATAAATATACTTACATATCTGTTAATAATAGACGCAGAAGTAAAGGAACGAATTCCATTAACACAGTCTGGAATACCCAACTGCAACATCGAGCGAAATAAACTTACGTTGCAGATGAATCACTTCTCTTGGGTGGTCATCAAATTCAAGATTAACAAGTTCTTCTATGGAGGGAAGCGATTGTGTTGCCTGCCATTTGCCCAAAAGCAACTACCAGAGGAAAGAAATCCTGTCGTCTTACGTGCACATCTCTATGATGACACGAAAGGGAGCAAGGAGGTAAGAATATTGTCTAAATGTCTTTGGCATTGTAAAAAGCATAGTGAATGTTACTTATGTTGATGCCAATCTTGAGAAATGAGTTTAACGGTATATACAAATTTGTGTTTCAAAGCATTTTTTAGCCTAAGAATAAATACCAACTCTCTAGAATATCACAAGCTCTACCACTTAATGTTATCGAACATCTCTGGTCCATTGAAATCTTGTGTCACAAAGATGGAAAATAATCTCTCAAGACTTATGTCTTTCCCGTTTATTTTGAAATGTTTGTTAACTTTGAATAGAAGAAAGGAGATGTGTTAAAGTTAATACAAAGTTTTGGTATGGGGTCATGAATTTGGTTCAAATGAACATATTGGAAGCATGTACGATCCTACAATATTCAGTGATCGTTGTCGCGGTCGAAATCGACTCTAAAGTTATGAAAGTGTAAATAATAAACACTTTATGTTGAATAGCTCCCTCTCAAGGTCAAGATATTAATTAAGCTATAAAACAATGTTCATTGACTAAAATCGACCGATTAGCTATTCTCGTTCGGAAATGATATACCACAACTACATACACTGAGATTTTCATGGTCGCAGCTACCATCGTACGGCCGTAGAAGCTATTTGAAATTTATCAAAATTTACCGGGAGCACCGGTAAATCTTTATATTCAATTTTTCTCGAAAGCAGAAGTGTTTAAGGGGCTAAAATTTCTGGTGTTTTTAATACATCCACAGGGGCATCCAATTATATCAAAATTGTAAAGAATCACTATCCACCCATTTTTCAAAATTTCCCAAAACTTTGTAATACCTTTAAATGAATCAATTTATGTGTTTTTATTCCACCACCCAGGAGGCATTATGTTTTCGGGCTGTCCGTCTATCCGTCCGTACACCCCTAATCTGTACGCCCATAAGTCGGTCTGTCCCACTTTCTCGTTATCGCAATATCTCGAGAATCAATGAGATATCAATTTCAATTTTGACGATAGTATGTATCACCACTGGAAGACAATCTTATTAGATTTTGGTATAACTTGGTCAAAGGGCAAAGGTCACAGGGGTCAATTTATGAAATTACAGGATTTAGCCTTGCTATCAGGATATCACAAGAACCACTAGAGCTATTAGCCTCAAACTTGGTGATAGTATGTTTCACCATAGGAAGACAGTCCCATTAGATTTAAGGTGAGTAGGTCAAAGGTTACAGAGTTAATTTCTGACATTAAAAGTTTTTAGCCTTGCCATCGCAATATCTAAACATGGTGGCAGTAGTACTATATAGGAAGATGATCCAATTACATCTAGGGGCTAGTAGATCAAGATCATAATCATCAGTTGGACATTTGATTGGGGCTATTTGTTTTCATTGTGATATGTCACTAATATTTCCATCCATATCCTATACTGAATTAAGGGTGGAGGCAGTTGCATTTGTCTTGTTCAAAGTTAATTTGGGGATTAATTTCAGAAGTTTCACCTGAAGTATGCACCGAAAGTTACAATACCTTCATCTTTTCAAGTAATTGCAGGAAAGGGATTTGTTCAAATCTCTTACTGTAAATGACCAACGTTTTGATTGACATTTATCCCCAAATTAAATACATGTACATTATTCAATTAACAACTTTTAATTATAAAAATACTCAAAATTATATCGGTACTACATAAGTTACATGTAGATAAGAGAGTTATGTTATATTGATTTATAGCCCCTTGATCTTACATGCAACATCATTTTAAACAAGTTTCAATATAACTACATGTATTTCATATCTCTGGTTGGTGTCAAGCACTGTTCTAAATTTGTAAGGGGATGGGGGCTATATCCCCTCACCCAAAACTTTGCAAGCATGAAGTTGTGCTTTCTGATAATTGAAAAAGCAAAAGCTCCCTACCATGTGGGAGCTACCACTGGTGTATTTTACATAGGAGTATAAGACAAATAAAATATGCCTACAATTATTTGTTCTCCTTTGTCAGTACTAATATATTCTCTTGAAAACTCTTATCAGAACTCAATGATGGTGTGCGCAACCTGCAATGTCAGGAGTGCTCACAAATTACTCACAACCTAGTTTGCCACATGAACGCATGCTCAGTGCAGTGTTTGATTACATATAAACCTGGTACATGTACTCTTGATGACTAGAAAGCTTGACAGATGGTTGCCTTTCTGAGGAACACTGAATGTATGCATATACTTAGATATATAGATGGATAAATGGATTTTATTAAAATCTTTGTGTCTGGCAGTTAATTACTGAAACATGAATTACTATAAAAATTTCCAAAGAACATTAACAATAATGTGAGATACCAATAGACCACTAGGGCAATGCATTCAAATCCAATCGAAAGGAAATACCAACAATCACACTTGCCCGCCGAGAGACACTGCACTCCAATAATCTGAACGCTGACAGCACACATCAGCTGCCGCTAGGTTGGACAAGCTATAATATTAGTCCAGCCCAGCAACGACTAATGCATGGGATCTTAACATAGTTGTCTTCACACCAAATTTTTAAGACATGACAATGCATGACGCAATGTTTGATCTTGGTCACATGGTGTTTTGTGAGCTGGCAATGGACATATCATCGACATATTTCCAGTGATTCACCAATTGATTCCACATGAGATCATCAGTCAACACGAGGAAAATCAGTGGTCCCAGATGCGTGCCCTGCGTTTGGCTTCGATGCGCTGCCATGCTGATCGAGTGTCATGATAATGAAAGCTGTACTCATGCCCCGTTAGGAAATCACAGATCCAAGATGACTGCGGGTTGTACACCGAGGTGGATTAGTTTTGTTATGGAAACTGTATGGCTCACGCGATGGAAGGCCTTTTTGAAGTCAGTGTAGATCACAGTAGTTGTGTAGGTGGTGGTTTCCGCCTTCTTTGCAAGGAAATTGATGAAATCAACAAGGTAGTGAGTAATTACAGCCCAGCTCGGCAACCATACTGCTTTGGATCAAGCTTTGCAGAAATATCATAGATGACCTGCTTGGCAAAAAAAATTCTGCGATCTTTGCGAAATGATCCGTCAAGGAAATTGGGCGTAATTTATCAACTGTCACTGGTGGAGACTCCTTGGGTATTGGAACAAGAATGGCTTTCTTCCAACAAAATGGTACGCTACATGTCTCGTATGACAGCCCAGATAACAATACAACGTTACGCCAACGTAGGGCCAACGTAAGCTGTTACGTTGGTCCAACGTCGCCAACATGATGTTGGGCCGACGGCTTTCTTGCCGGCGTGCCAACGTTGGCCCGACAGTGACAAAATGACATTAAGCCAACATCGGGCCGACGTTATGCCAACCCCTATCCGACCATATGTGCCGATGTCCTCCCGACATTGAACCAACGTTATGCCAACCTCTTTTCCACCGTATGCCGACGTCTTTCCGACATTGGACCAACGTCATCCCAACCCTTTTTTAACCATGTGCCGACGTACGACCAACGTTATGCCAACCCCTATCCCACCATGTGCCGACGTCGTTCCGACATTGGATAAACGTTATGCCAACCCTTATCCCACCATGTGCCGACGTCTCCTCGACATTGGCCCAACGTTATACCAACCCCTTTTCAATCATGTGCCGACGTCTCCACGACGTAGGGCCAACGTTATTCCAACCCCTATCCCACCATGTGCCAACGTAGTTCGACATTGGACCAACGTTATGCCAACCCCTATCCCACCATGTGCCGACGTCGTGGGCTGTTACGTTGGTCCATCGTCGCCAATATGATGTTGGACCAACGGCTTTCTTGCCGGCGGGCCAACGTTGGCTCGACAGCGACGAAATGACATTAAGCCAACATCGGGCCAACGTCCCCCCGACGTATGACCAACGTCATGTCAACCCCTATCCCACCATATGCCGACATAGGACAAATGTAATGCCAACCCCTTTTCCACCATGTGCCGACGTCCCCCTGACGAAGGACCAACGTAAAGCCAACCCCTTTTCCACTGTGCCGACGTCTCCCCGACGTTGTCCTAACATAATGCCAACCCTATTCCCACCAAGTGCCGACCCCTCCTCCACCATGTGCCAATGCTAGACCAACGTTATGCCAACCTCTTCTCCACCATTTGCCGACGTAGAAGCAACGTTATGCCAACCCCTATCCCACCATGTGCCGACGTTGTACTTCCCCTTTCCAGTTCATGCCAACATCCTTCTGACATTACCAACACCAACTCAACAACATATTCACACCAACATCAGTCGTCCGTTCATAAGAACATCGTCAAGATCATCGGACATGTACAATCATTCAAACACATGCATCACAACGTGACAAGGAAAAGCCAGGTAGTTTAAGATTGGATTAAACAAATAAACAGAGCAAAAGCCACAAAATGAAATAGTAACAATTTCATCAAAATTAGACTGAAATTGAGAAAAGTTCATTATAGAACTCGACTTACATCCCTCTGGAACATATGTATAATAACAATATTGCAGCAAGAGGGACATGTTATTTTAATTTCGTCATGTCTATTATCTGGTACATTTTAATCACTATCAAAAATTGATAACAACTTATTTGTCCAATTTTAATGAAAAGTTCACCATCTTGCTTCTTAGAATTTGCTCTGAATACATCCCCCTCCCTCCAAAACAAAAGAACAAGGAAAATAAACTGATTTTGTGATAAAACATACTTTATTTTATGTGTAATAAACAAACTGTTGTAAATGTGAATACAATTATTGTACATCTTTCTTTGGTATTTTCGTTTGAATTAAAAAAAGATATAAACATAGTTTCAAGTTCAAGGTATCTCACTGTGTCACAATATAGGCCTACTATCAATGAATGCTAGGACGATAGGAGCTGTTATAAAATGAAGTGTCGCCTGCAGAGCTGGCTAGCAAGCACCGTAGCTTGCCTAAGCGGAGATCGTTCTTGATATAACATCACTTATCATTTGGTCAATCATTCCGAGGAACTCTGAGAATTGTAAGGGGCGGGGTCCACCATTAGACGAGCAATCTTGTCTAGCTTGTGGTGGTACAACTTCGGCATCTGCGGCAAAAAAAAAAAAAGAAGAAAGAAACCAAACAAGATTTAAAAGCAGATCATGGAAACATCACCTTGAAATAGTACGGATATTAATCAAATAGTACGGCATTCAAGGGAAGTAGTCCTGAGTGGCACATCCTCCCTAATTTTGATGAAATTTCATGGATAGAAGTACTTTGTCATGAAAATAACTTCGTTCAAATTTTAGAGCGAATGACCCAGTAGTATGGAAATTAGAAAGGAATGGATTTCTTTTATTTTTGTCTTGTTTAATTAGAATAGCATCAAACACTCTTCTTAACAAAGGAAATATACATTTTAAGTAAAATGGCAGTGATATTCTTTCATAGAAAGAACCAATTTATAGTATCTGCTTGTTCAGTGTTGAGATGCTTGATTGATAACAGTTTAAAGCCTCTCTTTAGTGTTGGATCCCAAAATTAGCCAAAGAATAGATGGCACAATCTCACTTAAATGGTATGATGTGAAAGAGGATTTCATTAACACCCGGGCACTTCTGCAAATAGAATATTGCCCTAACAAATGTGTTTGAAGTAGAATATGGATGAAAGAATACACAATTTGCGTTTTCTGCATACAACACAAAACCCTAAGTTGGTAAGTTTGTATTCTTTCTTATTTTTAGGACAAATGTTTGAAGAAGAGTGGCATCCTCTTTCACATCATTATACAATTGAAGTGAAATGTGAAGCTCCCAATACTTGAGAGAGGCTTCAAAGTAGAAACAAAAACACAAAGCTATATCGTTAGTTGCTTATACAAGAAACAAATCAATTGACAGTGTTTTGTTTTTTGTGGCACCCTGCATTCAGAATTGTTTCCAAAAAAATACTGCTATAAGCACTATTTCATGATTTGTTGTTGTTGAATAGTTTTGTAAGTGATCACAATGTAGTTTCTCAATATAATCAGGAAAAAGATACTTGCATCCGTTAGCAGCTATGTCATACACAAACGTACATTAATCCATTTTGTGTACTTTGTGTGCAGGGCACAACTATAACGAATACTAAGAAGTGTATTAGCTATCCTGTCTACATGCATAACTAAATAAAAAATGAATAAAATGCCAAATGACATATTTCTGAATGTTGAGGTCAATGGGGTCGTTGGGGTCGACAGTGTTCTGGAGGTTGATGGGGTCGATGTCGAAGGGGTCCTTGGTGCTGTTGATGCTGTTCTGGATGATCGAGTAGGGGTAGCTGGATCCGGACGGGTAGAGGAATCTGGAATTTGTTGTGAAGTTGACGATATGAAATGCAGGATTTAATATTTTAATTTCAGAATTGTAAGGATTATAGGAGAAAAAAGTATTGGGATTTGAAAGAGCTATATAGATTTGAATGTATTAATAAAGAACGTCAGAATTTAAAAATAAATAATTAGAATATTTACCTTTAGTTCAAATTATAGCAATTTAATATACATGTGCATAAATAATAAAAACTGATTTGAAAATGAGAATAAAAATGCAGCAATAATCAAATTTGTGAATGAAAATTGTGAATGAAAATTGTGGGATCAGTGTTATCCCCGCCCCCAATAGTTTATCCTATTTACTATTCGATCAAATTGTGGTTCTTGGCCAATTGCGACTTTGAATGATTGCAAGTGCCAAAATGATGGTAATTCCCACCAGCTACCTCTTTCACATCACACTCACAATCAACTAAATGTGTTGATACAAAGTTCTTGCAGACTTGGCACACTCCCTTGTAAGATTTCAGGATGCTAGAAACATGTACTAGCGGGATATCTGAATTCACAGCCCAATCTCGTAATTGATTCCTTTCCGAACTGAATCATCATCAGTATTATCTATATTGAGCTACTACAGAGTATAGTAGACCTACTTCTAAATCTTAAAGTATCAGAGACTATAGTAAAGAGACTATAATATCATTTAGATATATGCATAACAATTGATGCGTCTTCCCTTCAGCTCTATATATCAAGATCAGTATTTGATTCAATTGGTCTTTCAAACAATGCATCAGCACCTTCAACACTTGTAACACCAACAGATTCACAATCATTTGATTCAAGGTCGATATTGCATATTGGGATGAACATCATTACTGTCACGGACGCTGTAACTTGTGCATCAATGCATCACCTAGGTCTAACTCTAAGTCAGGAACATATTAACATTTATCACGGCAAACACTCAATGCATTTGATGCCGACACTTCGGCCCCCATCATAGCCATCATAGCCATCACTAACACTTCAATTGCACGCAGCGGGTGTGCATATGCTAAGCATACGCCGAGCGATACACTCGTACTCACTTTCACTTTCATTCAGACAGAGAATTATCAATGATTACTTTAACAATTCCTCATGCTATTTCCCTCGCTTTGTGACGGGGAGTTCTCACACTATACAATTTATCAGTTTCACGCGACATGCTCACAAAAATAACGTTGAAAGAGAAAGAAAATCATTCATTTACCATGCAGTGTAGGTACTTCCCGGCAACTGATCCAGACAAATGGACAGGATATGGCTGACGTACGTTGGAATTGCATGAGCACATGGGCATGCGCACGCATGCAATTTTTTTTTACCCGGATGTAGGTACTCGGTCGTATTTGTTACGTTGGCCCAACGTCATAAAGCCAACCAATATATACATGCACTATTTATCAGTAAAGATGGAGACGATGGACCAACGTTTAGCCAAGGTTGGCCCAACGTCGCGTATAGCAACATATCCACCATTTCTCAGTAAAATTTGAAACGATGGACCAACATTGAGCCAACGTTAATAGCCCAACGTCGAATAGCCAACCAACAACCAACATTTATCAGTAAATATTGAGACGATGGTCCAACGTTCAGCCAACATTGGCCTAACGTCGAATAGCCAACCAAACGCCAACAGTTATCAGTAATAATTGAGACGATGGACCAACGTTCAGCCAACATTGGCCCAACTTTGAATAGCCAACCAATAGCCACCATTTATCAGTGCAAATGGCGACAATGGACCAACGTGGAGCCAACTTTAGCCCAACGTCGAATAGCCAACCAAAAGCCAACATTTATCAGTAATAATTGAGACGATGGACCAACGTTCAGCCAACATTTGCCCAACGTTGAGTAACCAACCAAAAGCCAACATTTATCAGTAATAATCGAGACGATGGACCAACGTTCAGCCAACATTGGCCCAACGTCGAATAGCCAACCCAAAGCCACCATTTATCAGTGAAAATGGCGACAATGAGCCAATGTTAGCCCAACGTCGAATAGCCAACCAAAAGCCAACATTTATCAGTAATAAATGAGACGATAGACCAACGTTCAGCCAATATTGGCCCAACGTCGAATAGCCAACCAATAACCAACATTTATCAGTGATAATTGAGACGATGGACCAACATTTAGCCAACATTGGCCCAACGTCGAATAGCCAACCAAAAGCCAACATTTATCATTGAAAATGGCGACAATGAGCCAACGTTAGCCCAACGTCGAATAGCCAACCAAAAGCCAACATTTATCAGTAAAAAATGAGACGATAGACCAACGTTCAGCCAACATTGGCCCAACGTCGAATAGCCAACCAATAACCAACATTTATCAGTGATAATTGAGACAATGGACCAACATTTAGCCAACATTGGCCCAACGTCAAATAGCCAACCAAAAGCCACCATTTATCAGTGAAAATGGCGACAATGGACCAACGTTCAGCCAACATTGGCCCAGCGTCGAATAGCCAACCAATAGCCACCATTTATCAGTGGAAATGGCGACAATGGACCAACGTTCAGCCAACATTGGCCCAACGTCGAATAGCCAACCAATAGCCACCATTTATCAGTAAAAAATGGCGACGATGGCCCAACGATTAGCCAACGTTGGCTTGCCGACTGCGACCCTGCCGACCGTGGCCGACGTTGGCCCAACGCCGTATTGTTATCTGGGAGATTAAGGATGTGACACAATGGGGTAGCAAGAAAGATGGCGAACTCCTGTATGAGTCGAGCTGGTATCCCATCATAGGACCACCCGATTTGCCAGGTTTTATCTGCTTCAACTCATTGTAAACCTGCCAAACAGTTACTTGTTTAGGAGCATCTGGTGAAGGAAGATATGCACGCAAATCATGTGGGTCAAGAGGCGGGATACCTGCGTTCACATCCGCAAAGAAAGATTTTATGTCCTCTGCTATTTGTGCGTCCAAATCTTCAGATGCAGCATCACAGGAACCATCAACTATTTCCAGCGGTGGACTCCTGTTACCAGTCAGTATTTTGAGATGTCTGTACCAACTGGCAGAGTTCTCATCTTTCAGTTGCTTTACTCTTCCTATGTAGAAGTTAGCCTTCAGCTTCTGCTTTTCTTTCTGAACTTAATTTCAAAGTATTTTCCACTGGGCATTTATGCCTTGTGCAAATGCATCCTGTCTTTTCTTTATAGGAGATATCAGGTAAGGTGTTACCCAAGGTTTGTAACAAACGTGGATCTTAAAGGTAATGCAAAGTTTTGGGAAATTTTGAAAATTGGATGGATAGTAATTCTTTAAAATGTTGATATATGGATGCCCCTGTAGATGAATTATAAGCACTAGAAAATGTAGCCCCTAAAAAACTTCTGCTTTCGAGCAAATTGAATAATAAAAATTTACCGTTGCTCCCGGTAAATTTCAAATATATTACAAATAGCGCCTAATGAGTATAAGGCCATTCCATGGTAGCTGCTACCATGAAAACTCAGAATATCCAATTCTGATATATAATTTCCAAACGGGAATAGCAAATCCGTCGATTGAAGTCAAGAAAAATTGTTTTAAAGCTAAAGTAATATCAGTCTTGAGAGGGAGCTATACAACATAAAGAGTTTATTATTTACAATTTCATCATTTAAGACTTAATTTCAACCGCGACAAGGATTAGTATATAATTTAAAATCCCATACGCTTCCAATATGTTAATTTGAACCAAATTCATGACCCCATACCAAAACTTTGTATTATCTTTAACTTTCTTCAATGGAAAGCACCTGTTCATGTGGAAGGTTATTCGCTCGTAGAAGGTATCACAGGCAGACTGGAGGTTGTCATCAGTAAGAATTTCTGCCCAATCATAATGCGAGATCCAGTCACCAATTCGTCGTATGTCAGATGCCCTCATTGGTCGGATTACTCTTGTCATAGTCTTATTGATCCTCTTAGCGCTTGCAGACTTGGGTGACCAGAGTATGCAATTGTGGTCCGATGAGCCAATGGGGGACAGGATATGAGGCTGGGAATACAAGTTGACACATTGCAGTAGCAAGAAAGATGGTGAACTCCTGTATGAGTCGAGCTGGTATCCCATCATAGGACCACAGGATTTGCCAGGTTTTATCTGCTTCAACTCATTGTAAACCTGCCAAACAGTTACTTGTTTAGGAGCATCTGGTGAAGGAAGATATGCAGGCAAATCATGTGGGTCAAGAGGCGGAATATATGCGAGATCCAGTCACCAATTTGTCGTATGTTAGAGGCCCTCATTGGTCGGATTACATTGGTCGGATTACTCTTGTCAGAGTATACAATTGTGGTCCGATGAGCCAATGGAGGACAGGATATGAGGCTGGGAATACAAGTTGGCAAAATTGGTCAGGACTTTGTCAGGTACAGCATCACCACTAGTTGGCAGATTGACAATCCGCCTCATGTCATATATTCAGCCGGTTAAAATCACCAAGAATGATGAAGCCTGCTGATTGATGTTTAGTCCTCACCATGTCCATACACTGGAGAAGATTGAATGAGATCCTCACCAAGCTCATTGTTAGGTGGAGAGTAGACCACAGCAACAAATATGCAGTTCACTGAACGTGGGAGGCCATGGGTTCTCAACATGATCCAGACAACCTCAAGGTGACTTGGATCAGGTAGTTTGTCAACAGATTGAGGGTGAAATTGGGATTTGACATATATTGCCACGTACCCCACCACCTTTGCGCTGAGATCTAGACTTGGTAAATACTTGATATCCATCGATGGAGAAGGAAGTCTCAGGAACGTTGGTCGATAGTCAGCCAAGTTTCTGTAACAGTGCACACATCTATGCCCTTGTAAAAAAGTACTGCGGTATTACTGCGGTATTACCGCAGTACTACCGCAGCAGTGGCGGATTCAGGGGGGCGGCCGGGGCCCCCCCTTTAAAAAATATCGTGTAAAAACACATGATTTCTAGCTTTTTGGGGGGATGGGCCCCCCCCCCCCCTAGCGCTCAAGGGGGGGGGGTGCAAATTTTCAAATTTTTGAGGGCCCAACAAAAAAAAATTGCTGACTACCCCCCACTAAGCGACTTTTCGGCCGGCGCGATTTTCAAATTTTTGGGAGCAAAAAATAGAATAAAATAGTGCTCACAACCCCCCCCCCGCCCCCCCCCCCCCCCCCCACTGAGCGACTTTTCGTCCGGCGCGATTTTCAAATTTTCGGGAGCAGAAAAAGAAAAAAAAATTGGGCCCCCTATTCTGATTCAGTATAATGTCTAGTTCATCAAGTTTGTTATTAATTGATCTTAAATTGCAAAGAAAGACTACGTTCAAGATGAATATGGACCACATTTTCTTTATTGAAGCATTGTCCTGTTCTTGGTTTGATTACGCGTCACGATTTGATGACCGAACTTTGATTGTGCGACGAATATGACTACCCCACAACTCCACGATGTCTTAATTGCTATGCAGAGTTCATTAATGACAGCTTTCACCTCAACACTGAGAGGCTCCGCGGCATTATTACGTTATGCCCGAAGCATCCCCATTGTATACCATGGGTTGACGCAGGCGATTCTGGCCATGCCCGCACCAAATCCATGCGTGACGAGTTAAAAGGAATACAGTTTACTGTGTGTACAAGTGCATAGGCGAATATCACAATGTATAGGTAGCAAAGTCGATGCATATACTTCCCTATGAACTCTTGGGAGAAACATATGCGAACAGTTAGTTAATGGTATATTTGCATGCAAATATACCAGTAACTAATCAAAAGATAAAATAACATATGAGCCACTAAGAACAAGCAATTTATATCAATTTGAAAACCTTGCAAGTGAAATCTAAATAGTGTTCCCTTGACTTACAACTTTGGTTTGATTTTTTATTTGCTATTATTATTATTTTTTTTAATCATTTTGTGACAGATAGTATCCGAGGAACGAGAAGTAGGTTTTGAGTTTATTCATCCTAAAGCAGATGTTCTTATCAATGTGGCAGAAGTTGATGTCATAACGACTTGTTTCATAGATGGTGATTCAATTGGAGATGCAGTAAGTTCTCGTTTATAGTAATGAATGATGATAATAATAATGATAATAATGATATAATATTAATTAGATGTGTAAGGCACAAAATCCACTTGAAATCAAATGGTCAAGGTGCACAAGTTGTAAAATATAAAAGAACATTCATTTCTCTAAACAAAAATACCAATGAGCCTAGGATACAACACATCAACAAAAATATAAAAAAGAGTAAGAAGCCAAATCAAACAGATTCTTTTTAGATTGTTTTTGAACTCTTCAACTGACCTGCGATTTCTATATAATCCCTTGAGGGAGAGCATTTCACAGCAAAGGCCCTGCATGAGCAATAGCCCCTCACCCCCATTTTGTAATTAGCGTGGAAAGAACAAGTCATCCACATTGATATATTCAACTCCAAACTTAAAAAGTACCTTCTACCCAACTTTTAATACTTCAGAATTTCATTTAGCTCAACTGAATTGTTGTTATTATTTATCATTTGTTTTGTTTTCTTTTTCAAATATAAATTATACATAAATTTATTAATACAAATATGGGGTCATCAGTGTTATAAATTCATCACATTTTATAATATTTTGTTTGTAGTCTCGTATTATTTTGTATTTCTGCTTTCGTTCTTGTTGATTTTCTTTCCCTATTTTTTGTTATGTCATTAATGTGTTGAATAATTGCCATGAGCATCAGAGCCTGGCAGATATTAGCGCTATATGAAATATCCATATTATTATTATTATATTGTCTTGTTATTTTTTATGGAAATGTGGAAAAAAATCAATTCAGTTCAATTCAATATATAAATTCTTTGCTCTTTCTTTCGTAGACTGTCAAGTATGACGATTTAGGCAGTAGACACAGTTGGATAAATTCCTTTAAATTGGACCTGAGTAGCCAGACAGATGAACAGGTAGTAGTGACCCTGCAAGTAGGTCAGACAGGACAATCACTGGAAAAACTGCTTTGTTTATTAAAGTTTCCAACTCCTTGCAGATCAACCAGTCTTCCAACTCATGGCCTAGGTATTCATAGTTGTGTTAGTGTGACAAAGCTGGCATGATTGCCGTTAACAATAGCTGTCAATGCAATATATAATCATTTAACCCCAGTGTAATATTATTGTATGTAATGTATTCTGTTCTCTTTGGCTATTAAAAGTGATTTGTGATTTGTTCATCTTAGATTTGGGGTGAAAAATTCCTTGGTACATCTAGATGGTCCAATACCACACTGATAATGATAGAAAATATATTCTCACAGAATCCAACAAAACTAGTTGAATGTTTAAGATTACAAATAAATGACATGTGCCAAATAATTTTGGTAGGAAATATATAGGGGCTGAGTAATGAGCATAAGAAGATATAAAGGAAATCAACGTAAGTATAGGCCCAACACCACATGTCACTATATGTGCAAATGAAAGTTGTGGTTTTTATTGAAGATTATTTCCAGCCAAGTTTTTTTGAGGTTATTTTTTATTTTACTGATTCAAACAATCAACTGCAGGATGAACAATCCAGAATGAATTATAGCCATGTTCTCAGAGTTCAAGATTAGCTTCAAGCAATTTAAGCTGTTTTCGTCCTTCATATATTCTTTATAAAGCAAATCAGCCTTTACACCAGATACATTTATTTTGTCTGGAGCCATGAAGGTGTTCAATCTGTGCTACATATGGGAGTTAAACCAGACTTGTCTTGACAAACTAACATGGAAATTTCTACCATCCTTATGAAATTTAATAATGTTTGCGAGATAAAAAGCCAAGGAGCATTATTCGTCATAATCTAATTTTATATGCACTATAAAATATGATCACATTTTCAATAGTAAAGATCACTTTCAAGTTTCTGATACAGCAAT